>VKOC01021423.1:0-14671 GCA_009364415.1 Spea multiplicata
CCAGAAGCGCTAAATTCATACCTGAAGTACAATTTGTGTGAAATTTTTTTAAAAATATACTATTACAAACATTGGCAAAAGGATGGTGTAGAATTTCTGAATTTCCAGCATTTGAAATACCTTGTGGTGTCTAGTTTTCAAAAGTATATGGTTTGATGGGCTAAATCTAATTGGCCAGCTTCAAAAATTTCCCAAATAGCACATGAGGGCAGAATGACCAGATTTTGAAAAAAATGAGTTTGAAATAGCAAAAACGCCACTTGTATTTATTGCCCCATAACTTGCAAAAAAGCATAAAAACATTGGGTATTTCTAAACTCAGGACAAAAAGTAGAATCTATTTAGCAGTTTTTTCAGTAGTTTTTTTAGATAAGTAAAAGATTTTTCAAATAAAAGTGAGAAAGGTGCGTTTTAATTTTTTTTTACCATATTTTATGATTTTAATGATAACAAAATGGTATCTAAAGAAAGCCCTTCTTGTTCTTACAGCTAAGCATGAGCACTGCAAAAGTTTTAAAACAGCCTTGGTCACGAAGGGTACAAAAGAAAAAAACAGATTGGTCCTATCTTAGTTGGTCCCTGCCCATTACATGATGTCATGGACCACAGTGATACTAGGAATTATATGTTTTCATATATGAGCTTGTTGGACATCCTATTTCAAAACCATAGGTATTGATATGGGGTGTGTCTGTGGGAATTTGTACCCATTCAGCCAAAACAGAATTTTGGGACTGATGTTGGACAAGAAAGCCTGGTCAGATCTCTGTACAGACCATTTAAGTTCCTCCACACCAAACAAAGTCTGAGTCAAGGTGGAACAGGAAAGGACCTTCCCCAAATTGGTACCACAAAGTTGTACACAAATAAAATGTCCTTGCATACTGTATCATTAACATTACTCTTCATTGTAGCTAAGGGACATAACCCTGAAAAAGTGCCTCAGACCATTATCCCTGCTCCACTAAACTTTACAGTAGGCACTATGTATTCCAGAAGGTACCATTGTCCGCCAAACACAGATTCCTCCATCAGACTTCCAAATAGTAAGGCATGATTTATCCATCTTCCTCTGCTCTGGAGTCAAGTGGCAGTGTGCTTTACACCACTCCAGCCGATAACCGGCATTGCACATAGTAAAATTTGGCTTGTGATCTGTAGTTGGAAGCACATTTCAGAAAGCTCACATAAAGCCACAGGGGGGGGGGCAATTTGTACAATGCTGCATTCATCCCACCAAGTAGGATATTCCAGAGCTTCACTGCCCTCTCTGTGTAAACTGTAATCACTCATCATAATCCACTCTTCATTTTGTGGACACTTTGTTTTTTCTTGCAATTTTGAAACTACTTGCCTATTAATATGTTCTGCTTCAACTTAAAACTGTCTGATGATTGAACGCAATCTTCTATTCTAAAGGGAAAAATATCCAAAAGCACAAGGATGATCTGGATCGATAGCCATTTGAAATAATTACATTTACTGAGTATCTGGAATATGAGCAGGCACAAATTGTGTGCTTTCCACATTTTATATACTCACTGACCACATCAGTAAAAAATATTCAAAAGGGCAGTATATGCAACTGAGTTAAAATTATAACAATATGAGATAGAAGTATAAAATGTCTAATATGTATACACAGATATAAATGAATATACATTTTATATGAAAGAACATAACATTAAAATATAATTTTCTGAATATAATATCTCTCCCATTTCTCTTCTTCTTATTATATCTCCCCTTTCTCGTTATATCGCTCCTTTCTCATTATGACCATCCGTATCTTATCTTATCTATTTCTCTTCCCCTCTCATCATTTGTATCTCTCCCCTTTCTTTTTATCACTTCTCTTTCTCATTCTACCTCCTCTTTCTCATTATCTCTCCCTTTTCTCTTTATCTTCCATCCTGTTTCTCTATATGTCTCTCCTTTCTATTTATCTTTCTTCTTTCTTTTTATCTCTCCTTGTCATGGAAGCCCCTTAAACACCAGAAGCAGAAACAGGTACCAAAGTCTCCCTATCTAAATGATAGAGATGTGACCTATTCTTACTTCTCATCTCAGAGGAGATCTTATGTTATGATTCTGTTATGGAAATCATATTTCTCAAATCATAACTCTGAAAATGCTAAATGCTGCATCCCCTGTGCGACCCCAGTGCCTGTTCACCTGTAGGATTGTATGGCACCAATGACAGGACATCTCTCCCCTTTCTCATACTCTCTCATATGTCTCTTTATAATAGAAAGTTCCTTTCTTTAAGTCTGAATGGATGACATCTTGCTCTTTGCACAGTCCCATTAATAAACAGGTCATCAGAGATCATCTGGTATTGTCCCTGTATGTACTTGTATATATCATATCCCCTGTAAGATGACTTTTTCATAACTATGGTTGCATTCCTCTTATTAACTTTGTGGCTTGCCTTTGCACATTTTGAAGATCCATCACATCCTTTCGAAGAATGGGTGCCCAGATTTGCACTGCGTATTCAAGGTAGGGTCTTACCATTGACTTACACAGAGGCACAATTATACCTCTTTAATGCTTGATATCTAACCTCATTTACAGTATAATTTACACATTTATTTATTTTCCCAAAATGCCGAACTTTACATTTACGTGTTGCGTGTCCTTCTTTCCCCGGACTTCCAATTGGACAAATCTTCTTGCTGGGAAGTCATGCCTAGTTCAGACTATATTTCCTCACCTAATTTTGTTTCGTAGGCAAACCATGCCACATGGCTTTCAATAGCCACAGCAAGATCATTTGTAATTGTAAGCTTGCAAGCAGGGCTCTCTCCACCTGATGTAGCGGTTTGTATTAGGCTGTCAATTCTCATCTTGTCATACCCCTAGAATATATGTATTGTATTAAGTGCTGCATAAATTGTTGGCGCTATATAAATAAAATATAATAATAATAACAATAATAACATTAAATAACAGTGGGTCATCACAATGTACAAATGCCTTTGAGGTCAGTAGTATGCCGTTTCAGAGATAATCTTCATCCCACAGGCAGAGCTGCTAACAATTTATAAACAGAGCTGCGACTGCAATCACAATGGAGATTTCTATGAATGAACTAGAATGTTTTTTTATTACAAGAAAGTAAGTCAGGGGTAGACATACTAATTTAAAAGTTGCTAATGTAAGCCAACAGTAGGCAAAGGGTAATGGATAGAGGGTGCTACAATAGTGGGAAATGAGAGAGATAGGGGTTCC
Source organism: Spea multiplicata (assembly GCA_009364415.1). Lineage (NCBI taxonomy): Eukaryota > Metazoa > Chordata > Amphibia > Anura > Pelobatidae > Spea > Spea multiplicata. The sequence goes on from VKOC01021423.1 coordinate 3,235, forward strand.
TGAAGCCCACGGGGGCCAGAATGGACTAGAGTAGGCCCTGACAGAGTGCTGAGCAGGGCTAGGCTAAGGGAGGAATTGTGGATTTTAGGGGAGGAGTTTTCATAGGAGGATATTTAAGTTTGGTGATCACAGGGGAAAGGATACCTCCCTCTTCTTATGTGGTTGAGTTTGTGGAATGGTGTTGCACATTAGTCACAGTCGTGGGCAGTAGCTTGCCAGGTATCTAAGGGGTTAATGTGGTGGTATGATCATTGGTGGTCATAACCGCTGGGAGGTTCCTTGCAAGGTGTGGTGCTCGGAACCTCAGGTCCAGGTTGGGGCATCCTGGTATCTCCTCTCCCAAAATTGGTGTGTGGTATGGTGCCTGGATAACTTGGTAAGCTAGGTTGGTTTTGGTTACGTCTTTGTCGCTGTTAACTATGTTTCACGGGACAATGACTGTTAAATAAACGGCTGTGGCCTTTTCAAACCCATATTGTGTATTGGTGTTTTATTCAATTGAGCTGAGCCTGGCCTGTGAGTCCAAGCTACATCTGTCAAGATATAAGGGTGTTTGTGTATAGGGAACATGGAAGAACCCATAAGTAGAGGCTTGCACATTATAGATAACTCTCATGATCTAGTTTGATAATGTTTAAATGTTATTAAAAGTAATTAAAAATCTTGCTAATTTATATGATTTGTTGGGTAGTATAATTTATGTATTTCCCAGGAAATCTCATGATCATTTGATCCAAATAAGAATACAAATATAAACTGTGTCAAGTTGAATTGGATGCTTTCTGTGAAAGCAGAATCCATTCATTTCTTCAGCAATCCTACTGTGTTATTGAATAATTCTATGGCCAATTACCCTAAGAATGAATACTGCTTTGTTTTCTTTGTGAACAGATATGAGAACCCCTTGCGTGCATACAATTCCATGCTGCTAAAAGTAATAATCCCAGTGTATCCCAGTGTGTATGCTACTAATTTTAAAATTATTAGTAGTAGAATTTTTGAGAATAATAATATGGTAAAGGGTAGAAGACATATCAGTATTTGTAGAGCTGTGTATAAATTTGCTTAGAGTTCTTGTTGCCTGCTAACAATGGCATGTTCTGACCTAGGCTGACTACGCCAGCAGGTTGTTGGTTGGCAGATCTCAACCAATAGGGGCAGACCACTCTTTTGGGCAATTAAACTCCCTGGTGTACAATAGCTTTCAATGAAACAGTTGAGGTCAGAGATCTCCCATGGCAACTGACCTATTTATACTTTGTGTGTAAAATCTGTTACTTGTGTCCTGCAAAATAAAGAGGCGGTCTGGAATATAAAATTATAATGCAAACTGCATTAAACTATGTTTAAGGGTTAACAAAGCATCTTTAATGAAAAAGGCAAAATCTAACTGTATGTGTATGTTAGAGTTAGAGTGTGTGTATAAGTGTGTGAGCATGAATGTGTAAGTGTTTGTGTGTTAGCATGAATGTATATGTGTAAGTGTGTGTGGATACAAATACACACTCCTCTCCCATGTGACAGCAAATAGATGGTCTCCTAGAGACAAAAGAAGATTGCAATCAGAATGAGAATCTCAGAGTAAAACTTTGATTTTCTTTATATGTTGGACAAGGGATTATAACATCTGGAGATTGCTATGGATTATTTTGCTTTTCATTTGTTTACATTTTCTGTATTTTATCCTTGTTTATTTTAATACTGTTTTATATGTATATTTCTGTATCTCCTTTTACCAGTTTTTGTATAAAAAGCACTGTGGACATTTTATTCAGATTAAATGAATCAGTTGTGTGTTTTTTTGCTAACAATTTAAATTCTTAGCTTTTGGTAATAGCATGTTACTGTTTTTCTAGTTTGTAAGTTTTACTTTTTTGCCAAATTAGTTTTTTTCAGGGGTTACCAAAGCCTCCTTAGTTATTTTTAAAACTTTAGGTAGGACATGGTGGTGTTTTCGGGCTGGGGATTGAACATGTTTGGGGTTAAGGTGTTGTCAATTTGGCCCTGCTTGTATGGCATGGTTGGCTAGAGCTGCTTTGGCTATTGTCCTGGGTTAAGCACAGGCCCAGTTGGTTTAGGCCAGAATACATTGCTGCATAAATATGCTCATGAACATGCCCGCACAAAGAAAATATCAGAACTTGACCTTTAACTCTGTCAGCGCCAACTGAATAAACCTTCCTTCAGCACTGAAAGTGTTATCACTGTTGGGATTTTATTCAGATTAGAAATGTTTTCTGTTTGTTTATCTCTAAGCAAGGCAAAGCTATGCTATAACAAGAATTGGTTTCCTAATTTATCATATACATTGTTTTAGAAACAGCTATAAACAACCTTAATAGCTTGCTCATATAATTTGTAGTTCTGTGTTATGGGAAAAAAGAAAAAAAATATTTAAAGTATACGCAACCTGGAGATAGGAAATTGTTTTTGCTATAAGATATGCTGCAATCATACTATTTTGAAAAAGTGAAATAGTGAAACCACTACATGCAGTTACAAAACTGATTAAACCCATATAATATCCTGCAACGCTATATTTATGACCTCACTAGCACCCTGCTGCCTTGTTGATCAGAAATTAGGGTTTTGATATCGTGTTTATTTGAACGGACATAAAAAACGGAAATGATCAGGGATCCACAAACGGGTTCCACGAACACACAATTATGAGAAAAAAATTCCTTAAAATTGATGTTTATGTACTTTATCTCATAAAAACATATAGATGCATTCTTTATTTTTGTGTGAACATCAATACGAATATTATGGAATCATTTAAATACACAGATAAAGTCCAATAGCACTAACTTTAAAATTGTACATGAAAAAAACATACATCTTTTAATTTTGTCCTAAATTTAATAAAAGGTTTAATTCAATAAAAGGTTTTCCAGGATGCACCTTTGTGATGGGTTGCAGCAAGATGCCATGGGTGGTTGGAGAGATCTGAATATCCCTCCTGACTGGCCGAAAGTACCTTTTCCTGAGATGTTAAGCTCCCTCGCTTAAACCAGGAACATTGGAATATGACATCATATCAATTAGGGGCATAACTAGAAACTGCAGGGCTCCTGTGCAAAAATTGCCTGGGCAACATGTCCCACAGTGCCACCTTTGTCCCCAAACAGCTTATCAGTACCATCCTAACCCCCAAACACTCTACCTGTACTATATTTGCCCCCAAACAGCTGGTCTGTGCCATCATTGCCCTCAAACAGCCTGTTTGTGCCGACATTGCCCCCAAACAGCTTAACTGTACCTTCTTTGCCCCTTGCAACATACACTTTGGCACAAATTTAAGCATGCTAACACAAATACATATGCTAGCACATACAGTTACTCATAATCACTAACACACGTACACACTCATTATAACACACACACACAGTCAGTCTCACACCACTTATATATACACATTCATGCTCACACAAGAACACAACACATGTGCATACATGCTCAAACTTCATCTAACAACACTTACACATACATGCACACACACAAGCACTTACACATCTATGCTCACACACATGTATGCTAACACACAAACACATATTCATGTTTGTACATACCCCCTTCCTTCCCACCCACACCCTCTTACTTCCCCTGCAGGTTTCACTCTGCTGCTCGCACACTGCAGCCACGTTTTCACTGCGGGGGCCACGTGATGTAACTTTCTTCGACCTGGACCTGGAAGGGCCCTTTCTGAACAATTTTGGACTGGCACAAGGAGACAGGAACAACTCTTTGATGGGGTAGCCCAGGCTCCCTAGAGAGACAGGCCCCATCGCAGTTGCGACTTCTGTAATTACGCCACTAATATCAATGTACTCGATGTAATGCAGCTCCAGAAGCATGGCTGCAGATGTAGGCAAACTCATAATGGGTGTTGATGAAGCAGCATTTCCGATTTTACAACACACAGCAATAAATGTAACAATACATGTATGCCAATATGGACATGTCAAAGAAATACACACAAGGATGGGAGATGATGAAAACTCTTTTCGAAAAGAAAATGCAACACAAAGAATATGTTTCTTCTTTTTTCCAGAATCAGAAATACCAATTATGCAAAAAATAAATAATAAATAAAGTTTAATAACCATTGAATAACTTAAGCTAATTTCAATATATTATTTGTTTTGTCAAGGAAAGACAAAGGTTCCTTGCTAATAAATTTTGAACACTGATTTCTACTTTGAAATAGGAATGCAAAGGGCATCAATGAAATTATCTTTAGAGAATTTATAATGTTATTATATTTTCCATAGACGTTGGATGTTGGGGATTTCTCAAAAGGGAAGCTATCAGTGGGGTTGAAAGACATTTTTATAGGAGTTTTTTTTACAATGTAGTTGAAATAAAAGAATCTGTTTCCTCCCATAGGACAAGAGCACAAAAAGATGAATGTCATTTGTTTTCCCCATTGCTTTTTTAAATGTGCATAGATCATTAGTGCAAACATCACTATCAGATGTTCTTCTGACCCACTTCATCATGGGAGATATGTATAATGCCATTGAGAAGATGAAAGGAAACTGATGTACCATGGGAACCTATTAACTTTAACATTCACATACTGGTTTAAGAATGACTTTTGCACAAATGTATTATGTAATAGAATTTTAACAGCTTATTTTTGTGCAGCTGTCCACTGGATAGGTTGCAGCTAGTATATTAAACTAAGATTCCTATATACTAAGATGTGTAATGCCAGGGCCGTAGCACTCGCCTCAGGCGCAGCTGCGAGGGGGGGGGCACAGCCGCCCGATCAGCAGCTGCAGCCTCCAGGACTGGTTGGGGAGATCACGGATTAACGTTGCCATTCAAACACATTGGGCCCAATGTTCTAGAGGCTCCGTGGTCAATCACATTGCTGCCAGCAGAGCAGAGAGGCAGCCTCCTCTGGGTCGGTCTTCAGGGGACTTCCGAGGCAGCTGCACAATTGTGCTCTCCCCAACCACCCCTGCTCATCAGGCACCCCCATGGGCAGTGCGCGGCCGATGGACAGGGCTGGTTGGGGAAATCACAATCCCCCTCTAATCAGCACAACATTAGGGAGCGTGAGGTCTGTCACTTTAGACCTTCGGCTTCCTGCTCCCTAATCACTACGCGCCAGGAAATGGGCACGTATGTGTAAGGTCAGTGTATGTGTATATGCGTGTGTAAAGGCAGTGTGTAAGTTCAGCGTAAATAAAATAACCTCTGTAAAAAAATTGCTGGGGGTCACAATTTACCATTCTTGCCTCAGGTGCAAAAGGAAGCTACGGCTCTGGTAAATGCTATCTCTGTTTAGTAAATTTAGCTTATATAACAAGTAATTCTTGTGGCAATTGATAAAACTTGAAGGGTGTAGTACTGGTGTTGGCTAATTGGCAACATTGTCTTAAAACATGGACTCAGGAAAAGTTTTAAAAAAATGGAAAACTGATAAAATATGGCTTTACAAATGCTATAACGACTAGGTTCAAATCTAAAAACTATACACTCCCTACAGAGTTCGAAACTACTGGAAGCAATGGCAGCAAATAACACTGCGCGACAAGAGCTTAATGATATGGTTTCCATGGCTGGGCAGATGTACACAAGCCGAAAATCACTATGCACAATGTCAAGCGTTGGCTGGAGTGGTATAAAGCACACCACCACCGTACTCTGGAGCAATGAAAACATGTTCCATAAAACCTTAGATTTTCCAATTTAATTAGTGTGGCTATAAAAGGCACAAAAAAAGACAAGAAAAAAGGATGAAATAAACCATGTATGTTGATTGTTTCAGAGGAGAAAAAACCAACAAAGGTCTCAGCAATTCGATGAAAGACAGATTGAAGAAGCTATACAAGAGTAAATTCATAAATAATTGATTGTCCTGGAAAATTATGTTATGAACAATACACATAAGATCAGGGTCAATAAACTAAGGCATAACAGAAAAACATCCACAGCATTTTCTTTCTTTTTGATGGCCAGTTCTATGTCCAGCAAATGCTGTCTAATGTCCCGTACAGAGACCACTTATTGACTAAAAGGACACAAAATGGCCTCCTTTTTTAAGGTACTTGAGGATTGAAGTTGAGAAGAACTGTATACAACTTTTATTTATTCATGCCTACAGGCAAGCGCTAAATATTAGTCACAGTTAGTCATATACTTCAACCAGCCAAATATCTGTGATAGAGCAATGACACACAAGAGAAGTATCTGATTTATGTTGTTGTTCTTTTTTAAATAAATCTAGCATTGGTTCAAATTTGAACTGCAACCCACATATATGAAAAAATTATCCACAAAATATCCTAAAATTCACAGAATAAGGGGTACATATTTAAAGTTTGTTTCTAATGTTGGTATCCACAGACGCATACTTCTATTATATTATAAAACTGGCCAAAATAGAAGCAAAGAATTGAAGGAGCCACTACTATTTCACAAGATAATAGTTTATTTACTACTTTGATATACCTTAATTATAGTGGTTGTTTATAATTAGGCAAATGAGGCACAAGTTAGGAAGCAAAATCTGCTTCCCTGATTACACACATTTACAGTAATCAGGTAATTATATGACTAGCATGTTACTCACATAGCATAGTTTCTAATACTTGCCTACATTCCATCCAATGATATATTTGTATATTTATAAACAGGAATTTAAGGGAGCATTTATGAATTGCATGACATCAAAAGGTGTTTAAAAATGGGAAGACCCAATCCTGCCTTAAATGAAGGAATTTTATGATATGTATTCTAAAAGTTGGGCTCCGGAGCCACTAACATGACATTTACACCCAGTGGGAAACAAATGTGCATGGGTGTGCCCAAAAAAGACATACTTAAAACTGTTCCATTCGGCATGATGGCATGGAATGTTGTTTGGGGTGAACAGGTTAAAAAGGTGCATATTTCCTGGACTAATAAGCTGTAGTTTCTGGGAAAGTAAAGCCAAGTCCCCCCTACTCACTTTAACTAGAGCACATACAAGCAGTAACACACACTCACTCTAACACTACCACCCCTCCACATGCACTCACTTGATGTAACATACACCTCGTGTGAAGCCTGAGCGAATCTACAGAGCAGTTTGCACATGCAATTTCCCAGGATACTACTGAGCCTCATATAATATTGTGTTATATGACCCCCTCTGAGCCTTGCATCTGCAAGCGGGTGGTCCCATGTCAAACCAGCTCTGTTTCAAGAATTGGAACAACCTGTAGCAACGTTTCCATGCTCCCTAAGTGTACTCTATACCTTTCTTTCATTGATGACTTGTGTCACCCATATTTTTTTTAGCGCCAAAACCATTACACAAACATTTTGGAGTCTCATACTCATTTACAGTGGTATGCTCCAAAATGGTATTTTAGGTGTGATACTTGGCATCCAAATTCTCTAAAATGTCTGGCAACTGCGGAGTCGCTGTTCTTATTCCAAACATTGGTTTTATGTTGAGAAATTCGCTGTGTCAAGGTTTTAACCATTTTCCCTACATAATCCAACCCACATGGTAAACTACATGATCAGTCAAACATTCAGAAGGTAAACTCAGTCGGACATGTGTAGCATAATTAATGAATACTAGTCTAAATGTATATAAGTATTAAAGATTAAACAGGATGGGTGCAAGGTGTTTGAACATATATGTAATATACATGGAACTCATGTGCTGCTGTCACTGATATTTTCTTCCTTAAGATATGAGAAACAAAGGGTTAAACATAATGCAGATTATTCTTAAAATTGTTGCATTTATTCTCCAATAAAAAAACGTATCAATGCACATAGATTGTATAGCCGATGCTTCACCATGGAGAAAATAACTGGATAATTTTTGTTTAAGGAAATTTTTACAATTAACCAGTCAGTTGGCAACCTGGCCTTGTGCCACAACAGGGGTCTTGGCATTCCCTTTGTGGCACGCATGCCATAGGCTCACCATTGCTGAAGTAGCTCACTGTTTCTTGCCCACTGGCTTGGTTCTTCATAAGGGTATTGTAAACATGCGAGTAGGGACCTCTTTATCTAATATATCGATTTTTCTTTTCATTCTAGTATAGTCATACTCTTTGAATGTAGTATAAAAAGCTCTGTGTAAGTTTTTGTCCCTATATAAATAAAAGATAAAAATAATAGTAGTCCACATAACCTTGTAATATTGATAAAAAATAAGCGGAAAAAAGAGTAGAAATCCACAAATAAAAAGATTAAAAAAACTTTTATATCTCCCATTGTTACAGTGTAATAGTATGCAACTACAGCTTCCTTATCAAATCTAAGCTAAATGGGTTTACTTGTTAATACTGTTTTTAATATTATTAAAAAAAAACGAAACTGCCAGAAAATAAACAAAACAGAAAATATGTGAAGCCCTTGAGACCATTCATCTATTTTCCAAGAACATAATTCTGTCTGCATATTGAAATCAAAAGTTAATTCATCATTGCAATCATTTTTCATCCAGCATTGGGATAACTCTTCATTGCAATTAGAGCTAAGGGTATAAACGATATCTAAGATGTAATAAAATTATTAATTACATGACCATTTTAGAGATATAATGTAGTTACTTTAATGTCTATTTCTATGAATGTATACTCAGCTGTCATTTGCATTTGGTCACATGTTGATTGCTGTCACTACAGTAGAATGTACTGTAAAATTGATCCCAACATACCGTATTTTTTAAAGAAAAAATATATGTTTAAAAAGAATACATATTTGTGGAATGGTAAAACAGTATTTTATCTAATGAACAGGAATACATGTATTTTAACATTTTTGGTATCTATTATACAGTTTATTCAGCATATGTTATATATAAACAGAAAACCAATAGCCATTTTAAGGTCCCCCCTTAATGCACCTTACTTATAGACATGTGCCTGATATGCCCCTCTGTCCTTGATATGGTTTATGATCCTTGATATGCCACTCTGCCCCCCAGATATGCCACTCTGCCCCTAATATGCTTTACAACCCCTGATATGCTTTATGCCCCCTTGGTATGACACTCTGATACCCCCAGATATACTTTATGCCCTAGAAAACTTTAAAGACCTAAATGGGGGGGGCGACCTATATTCGAGCCAATAAGGTATTTTGAATGGTTATTAAACAGAATTTTCATTGATTCTGTATTTAAAAACCTCTGATTTATATCATCCATCCATAGAGAATAGTGAATTTTTGTAGATAATAATATAGAATAGACTTGTGCATTCAGATCCATACAAATTGCAAAAGTCCAAATTTGACCTAAAATATGATAATCCAATTTAGCTACAGTGGTTAAGTAACTAACATGGATCCCAAACGTAACCTGTAAGAAGTATAAACCAGCTTGGGGAAGGCCCTTTTCTATTCCACCATGACAGCACCACCGTGCACAAAGTAAGGTACATAAAGACATGGTTGGATGAGTTTGGTGTGGAAGAACTTGTCTGGCCTGCGCAAAGCCCTGACTTCAACCCCATCAAACAACTTTGGGATGAACTGGAACGGAGATTGCGAGTCAAATGCTCTACTAGGTGAATGGGCACAAATTCCCACAGAAACACTCCAAAATCTTGTGGAAAGCCTTCCCAGAAGAGTGGAAGCTGTTATAGCTGCAAAAGGGGGACCAACTACATATTAATGTCTATGTATTTAGAATGCAATCTAATAAAGTCCCTGTAATGGTCAATGCAATGATAAGTATGGAAAGTATTTGTCGAGGTTTTTACCATTCAGGGTAGAAACTGAGGCAGCACCAATACTTTTCAAGGTAACTGACACAAAGCTACTCCCTCTTTCACCAGCTAGCTGTTGGAGTTATAGATAGTAGGACCATTATATGTATATTGACATCCATTATCCCAAAGACGTGATCACCTCACATGTGCACATTGTGTTTCACAGTAAAACCAGTGCTGCTCATGTGTAGCCAATAAAGTGCCAATCCGTTGTGACATTTGACAGGACTGTTGACAAGTTGAGGCATAACTCCTTGCAAAAGGCTGTTCCTTTCATATCAGGACAACTGGCAAAAAATAAATGCTGGTCAAAACATAAAATGATTTATCCCACACAAAGCCCTCTCACTCTTCCTGCCTGTGTGCAAATGGACAGCACTGGATTAATCAGGTTATATGCATTAGACTTGTGCATTCAGATTTGTATAAATTGAAAATTTGTCCAAAATTTGTGGGCCCTTTCACTGACACTCTCTCACACTCTCATTCTTGTTCATTCACACACACACACTCTCATTTTTTCCTACCTTCTCTGCCGAACACTTCCACATCTTCTTGTTCCTTGTCTTCTATCTTCTGTCTTCTCTCTTTTATCTTCTATCTTTAGCCTTAAATCTTCCAGTTGGGGAGAGGATGTCACCTGAAGTGCCACCATTATGGTGGAAGTTTGCGCCAGGTTATGTCCACAGAGATGAGGACAAAGATATAAGATAAAAGATGAAGAATAAGAAGGGAGGAAAACATTTAGAGAGCATTAAAGAGAGAGTGAAAGAGTATGAGAGTGTGAGAGAGTGAGTGTGAATGAGAGCAAATGTGGGCACCCGGCAGCAAATTTTGTTCCATAATTAAAAATGCCACCAATGTTTGCTCCATGTGCTGTTTGGTTAATCTGGCACTGGTTGCATGGGTTAATCTGACTTGCACACATGAATTGGAACATGCCTGCCCTTAAACAGGGGCAAATGGGTCTCCCACCCCTGGCCCCATAAGTAAGAAGGTCTGGATTTCATATGATTTCATATCCAAGCTCCCAGTGGTATTTGACCATGTCCCCTCTACATCCACTTCTCCTCCTATTCACACTTAAGCCTGTCTGGGGCTAGCCCCATCCAGCAATCCTTACTAAGCCACTGCAGTAAAAAAGCCCCAAGTAGCCTACCCTGAATAAAGCTTCAGTGCCATGTTTGTCCTACTGAAAATATTTGATGTGCATCAGCTAAAGCTACAGTTCTAAATTGGCTGGAAGTCTTTACAACAAGACTCAAATTGTGAATGGCAGCATTCTCACCTTTCACCTGACAGCTACATATTTCCTAATTAGGCACTGAAACATATGTAAAAGAAGTTGGTATTTCATGAAGAGAGCCCGTTGCCAGTGTGTTGTCGGAAGACCTGAAACATACACCTGCAACTAGGGGGTTATTATTCCTTTTTTCATAAATGTTTCCATTCAAGTAACTGCAAAACTAAAGAGAGCATCGGCTCTCAGGGCATCCTGGATACTATCTAACATTAGCAACAATTATCTGTGAAAGGGGGTAATAATATGCTGGTAGTGCATGAAAAAATTTAATGGTTACCTTGTGTGCACTCTACACCCTATTTAGTTCTTCCAGATTATGTGAAGAAGACTATTATGGGTCACCGAGATACTCAGAAAACCAGGGCAAGAATTACGAAGTAAAATAAAAAATTATCTGTTC
>VKOC01021425.1:0-26166 GCA_009364415.1 Spea multiplicata
TTATCTTCATTCAGCTTGGCTGTGGCCTGCTCAGCCAACCCATAAGCCTTTTGTAAGTTCTCCTTTAATTGCCTGACATATCGGTAGTGAGATCCATGGTTCATTCCATCTGAGGACACTCCCAGGCGGATGTCAATGGGCAATCTTGCTTCTCTTCCAAACATCAAAAAATACGGGGATACGGATTCTCTCATTCCAGGCCAGTAGAAGCGATCTCGTATCAACCCAAAGGTTTTGTCAACTCCTAAGTGGCCATGGAGGTCATGAAGAGACCTCAGGACCATCCCTCTATACCTTTGAGGTAGGACTAATTGTTTCCTGCCAGGATGATCATGGTATTGTATAATACGATACAGGAGTTTATTTTCAATATGGAATCGACGCCACTCCTTCTTAAACTGTTGTTGTAGCTCAGCGGGTAATTCATTCAAAAGCTTAAGATCATTAGTCTTCACAGCTCTTAACAAACGACCAACTACAGGATCTTGGTTCTGGGCTTTTTGCTTTTCCTCTATTTGAATCATGGACCACAGGGGAATTGTGGCTGGAAGGCACATAGCCTCTGGAATGGCTTCAGGCGTACAGCTGAGAGAGTCTATACACCGCAACTCTGAGAAATTTACCCACTCATTTTCCACTGTTGAGGTTTGGCAAAGGGCTCTGACTCCTGGGCCAGGGATCTCAACCCACTCCTCTTCATCTCTCACTGCAGGCAATCCAGGTCATCTAGATAGAGCATCAGCCCCCACATTCGTTGGTCCTGCCTTGTATTTCAATGAAAACTCATAATTGGATAACGCAGCTAACCACCGATGACCTGTAGCATCCAACTTGGCTGTAGTCAAAATGTAAGTGAGAGGATTGTTGTCAGTTCGCACCTCAAACTTAACACCATACAAATAATCATGCAACTTCTCCACAATAGCCCACTTAAGGGCAAGGAACTCTAATTTATGTACTGGATAATTCTTCTCACTTCCGGTTAAACTCCGACTGATATAGGCCACTGGCCTAAGCCCTTCAGGATATGGTTGGTGTAGGACACCCCCAAGTCCTTCCAAACTCGCATCCACGTGTAAAACATATGGCTTGTCAGGATCAGCATAAGCTAGAACAGGTGCCTCAGTCATCTTCTGTTTAAGAAGCTGAAAAGCCTTTTCACACTCTGAAGTCCACTTTTCCCCAATAGGATCTTTGGGGTGAAGAATTTTCCGTCCCTTTTTAACAGGTTCCACTTGCAGAAGATTGTGGAGACTTCGGGCTATCTTGGAGTAGCCTTCCACAAAACGCCGGTAATAGCCACAAAATCCCAAGAAAGAACGCAATTCCTCAATGTTACTTGGTTTGGGCCAGTTAACAACTGCTTCAATTTTGGCAGGGTCTGTGGCCACTCCTTCAGCGGATACGATGTGTCCAACATATGTCACTGAATTCTGAGCAAATTTGCACTTATCTAATGAAAGTTTGAGACCTTCAGCCTGTAAACGATCTAACACTTTCAGCAGCCGCTTTTCATGCTCTTCGGGATTCTTTCCAAATACAATTATGTCATCCAAGTAGACCAGACACTCCCTTGGATTCAGATCCCCTAATGTCTTCTCCATTAGTCGTTGGAAAGTGGCTGGAGCTCCGGTTACACCTTGTGGCATACGGGTAAATTGGAAAAACCCCAAGGGACAAATGAATGCAGTCTTCTGCTGATCTTCTTCTCTCATAGGCACTTGATAGTATCCAGATCGTAGATCCAAGACACTAAACCACTTGCTCCCAGTTAAGGCACTCAGGAGGTCTTCTATCCTTGGCAGTGTATACTGATCAGGGATAGTTCTCTTGTTCAATGTGCGATAATCAATGCACAGGCGCACTGAACCATTCTTCTTTCTCACCACGACTATGGGAGAGGCATACTGACTTCTGGACTCACAAATAATTCCAGCCTCTTCCATTTCTTGAAGTATGTTTCTCACATCTTCAATATCTCGAGGAGCAATTCGTCGGGATCTCTCACGAAAGGGAGCAGGATCATTCAGTCTAATGCTATGCAGGGCACTTTTGGCACAGCCCACATCCATATCTCCTGTAGAGAAGGCCCCTTCTCGGGATCTAAGAGCCTTCAACAGTCTCTCTGTCCATTCTGGGGATAGGTGAGACCCATCCAGATTGAACTTTAGGTCTCTGGAAGAATTTTCTTCACAATTTACTGTAAGCATAGTAAGAGGGGTTATCTCTTCCAGAAGGTGGATAACTCCCAACTGCTGACAGTGATCTATACAAATATCAGTAGCAGATCGATTGAAGACAGTTACTGCAAATATGTCGATCTTCTGACTTCTCCAGTCTTTCACTTCTGGCATAATAGTCCAACCTTTAATAGAGTCTTCCTCAGGAAGGGATTCCAGGCAGAACTGACAATCCCCAGAAAACATACCTTCTCCCAAGACTGCAACAGCTGTAACAGACTTCATTTCTCCAGGCTTTAGAGAAACAGGTTGGGGACCCCAATAATGAAACTGTCCAGTTTGGGTCTCAAGAGCCAATTTATGACATTCCTGTCTCAGGGCTGGTTCTAGTTCTTCCATCCTTTTCATATAGACATCTCCCACTTCCTTAAGGTAGGTTTGCAACAGACCTCGAACCATGTGAGTGTTCGTCCCAAGTATAATGGGAATACCAGGCCGACCTAGGTTTGGACACACTAAGGCTTCAACATCCATAGGATACACCATTCCAGTGTCCAACTGAGGAATCACAATCTGCACCTTGACGACTCCTTCGACAGGATAAGCCTGGGAACTCAACCCCCACAACTTCACATCATCTGCTGGCAAAATAGGTAAATGGCTTAGATGCTCATCGTAGAATGGACGGAAAATTATAGTTACTTGGGAGCCTGTGTCCAGCAATGCTGAGGCATGAATCCCTTCAACCATAAGAGATATGAGAGACTTTGGGCCTATCCTAATATCTGTAGACAGTTCATCATTACTTTTACTAGGTAGCTTTTTCCTTTGCTTCCTTTGCTTCCTTTGCTTCTTCTTCCTCTGAAATTTAAGCTCTGCAGAACTCTGTTCAATAGTTAGGACTTCTACATTAGCAGAACCAGCCTTAAGAGGGCATTTACTTAGCAGATGTCCCTTTTGTCCACAGTTGAAACACTTAAATTCTCTCCTTGTTTCGGGCTGTGGCCACGCTCTAGGAGTCTTCTCTGAGTCTTTGGGTTGAGCATCCACTTTCTTTTCCTTCAACTCAGTTTTCCGTTCTTCCTTTCCAGAGGCTTTGGTGTCAATTCCCTTTTGGCTAGCTGCATAGGAGAATTCCTTCTCAATGGCTTTAGCCTCCTTTATTAGATCTGAAAAGCTAATGGGACCTCTAGATCGCAATAGAGCAGTTAAGGACATAACTCTATTATCCTGTGATCGAGTCCCTCTAAGTACTTGTTTTTTTCTGTATGCATCAATTTCACCTCGAGAAATTATCTTCTTTTCAAACAGCTTACCTAATATCAACTCTAAGCGAACCAAATAAGCAGGGAGTTTCTCCTTTTCTTTCTGGATGGTATTATAGTACTGAGTACGTAGTTCATCTTCTGTATCATCATCTCCATAGACTTCATTCAACACCTTGATAATATCATTGGCTGTTGAATCAGGGTATAGCAATAGATGATGTCTCACTAATTCCAATGCTGGAGTTTTCAAACCTTCAATGATTCGTTGACGTTTAACATTCTCAACACAGGTCCACTCTTCTAACATCTGGACTGCATTACTTTTCCAGGTAGAGAAATCCTCCTCACCTGTGAGCACAGGCATAACACCGGAAAAGGTTTTCAACTTCCTGTAGTGCTGTTCATGAGATGCTTGTACAACACTTTTAGACAGCTGAGCCAATACTTCAGTTAAGGATGGACTTGTCTCATTTCTGTGAGTAACAGGGGTGGTATGATACTTCTTTCGAGATCTGTCTCGCGTGGGCAGCTTAAGATGCTTCCTTACAGTTTCACAACCGCTCTCACTGTCACTATGGATTTCGGTATCAGAGTCGGGGCTGAAAATGTTGTCATTGTCCCCATCGTTGACTTCAGCGTCATCGTCGCTATTTTCATAAGCATAAATCAAAGGACTGCCAGGTATATGTGTCCCTGGCAACTGTATACACATAGGACCATCTTCCTTGTTCAGAGGTCCATAGCCTCTTACTAGAGCCACAGCCAATCCTGCTGTTTCGTCCTTCCGGGTCTGTACTAGACGAAAATGCTCTAATCCTTGTATCTGTTGAATGGCATCATCAAAACTTTTTCTTTTTAATGCAAGAGGTATATTGCATATAGCCACAGCCTGGTTAGGTGGAATAGATTTTCGCAGTGCCCATTCCCGAACTTCTAGGGAATTGGGGTACGAAATGCTACTAATAACTCTATTAACGTCCCAACTCATCTCAGCAGTGCCTCCATCTGTAACCCTTTTTTTACCTTGCTCTGCTGCCAGGCTGGTAGTTACATATTTCAGTGACGCTGGTGACAGGAAACCTGAGCCTCCGCAATTGCTGGGAGATCGGGACATCTTCTTTCTTTATGCAGTGCCTCCACTCAGTGATTTGTACTATGTTGAGTAGGGGAACCCACCCACTGAGAAATGGCCCCTTTCACACAAGAAAATAACACACACAACTGAAATGCTAATTATTTATAGAATATATTAAAATAAACAGGTATTATAATATAAGGACCCAGCTGCTGTGCCTATGCAGTTCAGTTCTAGCAGTGGGTGCACAGTCCTGAGAATATATATATATATAACACAGATAACTGCCAACAGCCGCTCCCCACCCCAAATGTAGGTGTCCTTCCCACCCAGATGTCCCAGTGTTGGTGCACTGTTGGGGCCCTTGATGCAGGTAGCGCTACCCGGGGAGACAAGGATATATTTATGTTGATAGATATTTATTAGTGAAGTACCTCTCCTTAATGTCTTCAGGCAGCTCTGGGATGCTGCCCCTTTAACCTCCTGGCTGAGAATGATAACTGTCTTCCCACACAGATGTCTGTCTGCAGCTCTGCTTTCACCTCACTGGTACAGGATGCAGGACTTGGACGCTCTGGGTACTTGCAGTCTGTCACACTCACTCAGGAACATACAACACCATGGATCTCAGCAGTACACACAATAAAGGCAACAGGTTTACTTCAGGCCTGCTTACAGGGAGGGCAGTCTGTCTCTCTTCCTTCTTCACTCCCCTGCTTAGCTCTGCTCTTCCAGAAGTTTCTTCCTAGACCCTCTCCTCTGATAGGCTGAGAAACATTTCCCAAACTGACATATGTCCCATAGAGATACTGATTGGTTCAGAGGAGACAAGTAACCTGGTGCTGGAAGGCAAGGTCAGTCTCCATGACAACCCAGCTGTAATGTTATTAGACAAAATAACTGCACTGGGTTACATACAGATAGAGGAAGAGAGGAGCAGAAATTTTATATTTCTCAGTGAATCTGTGAGACTTTTGCACTGAGTTTACCGGCCAACGCTTCGTGTTTATCTTCGGGGGGAAAAAATCTTCATATTCCATGAATATTCGCCCATTCTCATGTTCTTTTCGGGCAAATATTCGTGAACTTTCATCATGCTTTTTTTTAATACTGGGTTAACGTGGCAAAAATATGCAGCAGCTTTGGCACCACCACTGGTCTCCCTGCTCTGAGAGTTAAAGGTCCGTATGAGCGACACTGTTGGTCGCCGGCAGGGGGCTCCTTTAGCATCAACCAATGATGGCCTTCCCAGGCCAAGTTTTGGCATCATATACGGCGTTAAATGTCGTTATAAACGACTCTATCTGTCACCGGCAGGGAGTGATTGTGGAGATTTCTGTTCCCGTTAACCCCTGCG
The DNA here is from genome assembly GCA_009364415.1 of Spea multiplicata. Lineage (NCBI taxonomy): Eukaryota > Metazoa > Chordata > Amphibia > Anura > Pelobatidae > Spea > Spea multiplicata. Next base: position 5,881 of record VKOC01021425.1, read on the forward strand.
ATGCTAGGTAGACAAGGTAGGCTAGAGGCACTGACTTGTATGGGGGAAAGGGACCAGGGAGATTAGGTAGAAGATTATAACGAAGACGAACACGAAGCTTCTTCGTGTTGTGCTTCTTCGTGTACGTTTACCCGCCACCATATTAGTTTATTCTGTGTTCAGTTTGAACAAAGAAAAAGCACCATTCGTGTTCGTTTTCATGTTCTCCCGAATACGAATGCACAAGTCTAGTTTACAGTGGGATCTCAGCCACCAATCCTATCAGTGAGAAGTATGTGATCCTTAGGAGCATTTTCTTTGATACACTGATTTTACTGAAGCATATTATTTAATAAATTATATAGCACCATCATATTCAAGGGCTCAGTACAACATGAAAAAGGACATAACAAGTGGTGAATTACATAACAATCTGGACTTATAGAAACAGAATATGAAAAGTGATAGGGGGTCTGAAATGGGAAAAATGCCCATTACAAAGAAATCTGCCTTTATTCAGTATTGTTCTATCTATTCCATCTCATGGCATGTATATCTATGAAAAGAATACTGGATGCTTTCTAAAAGGGTACAGGTCCTTCCTTTATGTTATTTTACACAATAAAATTATCAGTCTTTTCCGTCCCAATTTTTTTTAAAAAAAAAATATATATATATATATATATATATATATATATAATATATATTATATCCTGTTGCCAGTCAATCAGCAAGCTAGAAATAGAGCATTGTATGTCTCATTATAATGATTTCTTAGCTGCTGCCTAAGTAAATTAAATTTACAACTTCCATAACACTATTTCTATTAGACTTCAAAAAAACTTGTTCTTAAAACACTAAGCTTGACAGGTTACTATAATAACATGCCTGCATAGTTGCAAATTGGATTAAGCGAACACAGTAGGAACACAGACCAAGCTTAATCAAAATTAGGATGCTCCATGCTGTAATTTTATGGCAATTCATAGATTCATAAATTGAAGACTGAAACGTAAAACCTCTCCAACTCTACTCAGGTAAAAATTGAGGAGGTGTTACTCCCTTAGAGACTTCCAAGAAGTGGCAGATGGTACTTCAATTGGTTCTAAGGGTTGTAAATAAAAACTTGTTCTATAGTGTGTGCTTCTTCATGTGCTGCCCCTTCAGAATACATCCTCAGTGCTGAGCAACACAGGTAGAAAAGACTGATCTACTGATAAAAAGGAAGATGAAAAAACCCTACAAGAGGAAGCATTTGTTGTTGATGACTAAATACTGGCAGGTGTTTTTCTGGAGGAAAGTCATGAAGGTAGAAACCATGACAAGTGCTGGATTTATTCCCCACACTAGCCCTGCTTGGTGTAATAAGGAACTGTATAAAAAAAATAATTAAACAGGAAGTGAAATACAGCGCTAGCAAAAACAGCAAGAAAAGCACCAAAGCAAATACTCAAGGTGGTGTCTCCCTTGAACACACCCAAAAACAATAAAGTGAAGAAACTTAGAGTAGGTGAGCTGTGGATAATAAATCACTAAATCAATATAAATCAATATTTAAAACGTGTTGTTCACACCCTGTGATATCAAAAATTTATATAAAAAATAGATACATATACTTATATCCGAATGTGGAAGGATCTTCAGTCTGAATATTTAGAACTCGTAACATGAAACATAAAAAAACAAATACATAGCGCAACCTCTAATTACAAGATAAATAAGATTGTGCAGTATCAATCTCACACTTTACAACAACACTAATAAAGTGCTATATGCGTGGATCATAAAGAGTAAATAAGATCAGTCAGGGTCCCGCAGAATAAACTTCTATATGTAATTCTGGCATCAAATAAATACAATAAATATGCTTACAGGACCAATGTATACAGCCAGCATAGAAGTCATAAACGGAGGGTAGGAAACCTAAGAAAGTCTGTTGGCGTCTATCTTCTATAGCGCGCTGATTGCTTCCGGGTTCTTGTGTGACGTGTCACAGGATCTCCGGAGTTTTTTTTTTATATCCGTGAGACATAGTTTGAAAAACATTAAGGACAATGGGCACTCCCTAAACCCATTAAAAACAATGCATTTTGAGCCCGTATATGTATGGGCTTTGTCATTAAGGGGTTAAGTGAAATGTAGAAATACCTGCAGTTTATAGGATAAGATCCTCTAGTTTACTGCATTGGTAACAAGTAAGTAAAGATAATGAGGAAAGTAGTTTTGTTATATAAAAACTAAAAAAATCAATTTAACAGGGAGGGAAGGGGTGTATTTTAGAGGAGAAATACTAAAACAAGAGGGTCAGTGGGTTAGATGTAATGTAAGAACGTTTTACTTAAACATGCACGGGACAGGCATAAAGCAATATTGAGTCTAAGAGAAGGCCAATAATCTGATTCCTTACGTCCGAAAAAACTACTGCTTTCTCCTCTAAAAGATGTGCTGATTTGTGATAAACAATTTTATGAATTACCGTATTTGCTCGATTATAAGACAAGGTTTTTTCCAGAGCAAATGCACTGAAAAATATCCCTCGTCTTATAATTGGGGTCGTCTTATAATCAGACCGCAACTAGGTCTGACTATGAGACTAAGATCCAGATCCCCCGCAGCGATGCAGGGGACCTGGATCCTCCTGTCTCCCCCCCCCTCCAACTTACCGGTACTTCTGAGTCCCCGGTGCTTAGTCCGGGCAGCTATTCGCGTAGAGCTCTACACGCTGCCCGGACCAAGCACCATTTGGAGGAGGGAGGGAGTGTTAAATGGGGGGGCATAAGGCATTTCTGGAGGCAGAGTGCTCTGTGAAATGCCTTTTAACCCCCTTAATGCCACTCTACCTCCAGAAATGCCTTTTAACCCTCTATACGCCACTCTGCCTCCTGAAATGCCTAATACCTCCCTATATGCCACTCTGCCCAATAATATGCCTTTTAACCCCTAAATGCCAGAGTGGCATATAGGGGTATAAGGCATGTCTGGAGGCAGAGTGGCACATAGGGGGTCAAAAGGCATATAATGGGGCACAGTGGCATATAGAGGGTTAAAAGGCATATCATTGGGCCCAGTGGCATTTAAAGGGTTAAAAGGCATATCATGGGGCCCAGTGGCATATAGAGGTTTAAGGCATTTATGGGGCAGAGTGACAAGCCTGGGAAAATAAAAGGAATTAAAAACAAAATATTTTTCTCAATCATAGCTTTTATTAAAAAAAAATAGTTTACATGAATTTACATTTACTATAGGAAACTTTTTTCCTATAGGGTCGTCTTATATTCAGGCTTTTTCTTTTTTTTCCCTAAATTATATTCAGATTTTGGGGGGTCGTCTTATAATCAGGGTCGTCTTATAATCGATGCAGTATATATTTGTATATAACTTTAGAGAAGAAAGCATTTTTGATAGGATAATATAACGAGAATACATGATTTTAGGATGAGAAACGTAAGGGGAAAGTTTACTCTATATTTGTAAATACATACTGTAATCCATCCAGTGCATTTTACTTTATGCTGATTGGGGAACGTAAATTCTTTAGTTATTTGAGTAAGAATATGATACTTATATTTCACTTCTCAGCTAACTCTAGTGAAACCAAGAAGTGGAAACAGGAAGCATACTTAAGTACACTTCTTGCACATGTTCTGCAGCACCGCTACTCAAGTCAACGGGAGTAGCAGTAGTCACTTGTATGTATACCAGTTGACCATTGCTGTTCAAGTCTAGGTTCTATTGTAGCAATATTCTTCTAATCGTCTCAAGCTGGATTCCCCTTGGAACAGTGCTTCTAGGTCACATGACCAAGTATAGTAAGTTCCCACGATTCACAATTCTTTTAACAGAGACTTACTTCGAGAAAATTCCCCCAAAGCGGTTTTTTTAATCTATTTTGTACAGTCCAAATGATTACTTATGTACCTACATACATAGAGGGGTCTAATCCACTAAAGAGGGAGTTTGAGGAAAGTAAATATTTCAACTACCTGATATTATTATGCATCTTAAAGGCCAAACAATGCTGCAATTATCCTGGAAGGAGGTCTGAATTGGCCCTGTATAGTTAAATTTGTGAGGATAATTTTAATAATAAAATAAATAAATTTAAGGTCAGTTTCTTATTTCTCTTGGTAGGTCATTATTATTATTACTGCATTCAAATAGACAAAGGTTTATGATCTACTTAAGCTGTCTGGCCATAGCATTATGGATATTGATTAAATCATATTAAATTAATTATTAAAAATGTTTAGGTTCACATATCTTGCTTTCACGTCGTCCATATCAGTATAAGTTCATCTACCTCCAACTGTGGTACATCTGCTAAACCACATTATCAAGTCTTTCCCCTCAGTGTTGATCCCTCAGCTGAATGTTATATAAAATTGGCTAGACAGTGTCCATGCTTTTGTACTTTTTTTTTTTATCTTCAGCTTCTGTGCAGCTGCTCACCCATGGAAAGCCATTTTATGAATGCACAGTGATTGCACTACTGTGGCTTCCAGAAGAAGTCTGGAACACGGTAGTGAGTAATTCTACTGCGGACAGATGACTTTTATGAGGGTGTGTCACCTACTGCTTCATGGCTGATCTAGTGTTATTATTATTCCTAGACACTTCCATTTCACAATAATAGCACTTAGGGTGGACTGGATCTATCCGAGCAGAAATTTCACAAACTAGTAATGGATGTGAGTAAAACGACACAAGGGTAGGCAAAGCTGATGCAGACACATATCGTATGCTTGTGAAACATACTAGTGCCTAAGGAGTATTTACGGAAACCTTTGCCCGTTGCCCTCTACCTCTTCATGAGACCTGTAGTGTAACATGCACTGAACATGCTAGATCTAAGTTTATGACCACATTTTGGACTGTTTAAAACTGTTTAAAATTTTAATTAAAATTAACATTTTAATTTTTATAACCCCTTAAAGATCAACTCAATTTCTGTTAAGATAGATGTATACATAATCCACCCAGCCAGCATTCAGTCCATGTACAATGTAGCAGAAATATATGAAATATCCACATAACTGAAGTAGGATGCATCTGAAAGAGCAGTTAAATCAATACCTGTTTGTGCAAAGCATCTATAAATAGAGCAACCCGGTGATGTATAAACTAATTTATATATCTCTGCTTACAAGTCATGAGTATCAGCACACATTTTCCAAGTGGAGTTAAGCTGGTGTTACAGCCAAAGTCATAACAAAAGGGGCTTTGTTAGACTAGTGCAGTCTAACCAGTGCATTAGAACTTTTTTCTCCATTTTTAACAATGCAAGATGTAAAGGGTTTATATATATATATATATATATATATATATATATATATATATATATATATATATATATATTACACACACTATATATATAATAAAAAAAATAATGAGGAAAATAGGTAAACCCCTTAATTTTCTTCAGTTATGCCACTTAGTCTTAACAGAGCACATACTAAGCTCATTTGAGTTGCTATTTTACCTCCGGGACAGTAGATGGCACCGACACTTGGAGTAGGGTAATGAGCAGGTCTAAGAAAATGCCAATACAAAATGAAACCCTAACTGTGTGTGATCTGCTGTTGAAACAATGGTTAACCCATTCTTTACTGAGGGTGTTTTCTGCCCAAAAAGCTTGGACTTTTTCAGCATTTTTACACTTAAACATGGATAATCGAGGCTGTGTTTCCAGTAGCTAGGTGCAGACTAATGTCCATATACACATACTTATTCGTCCACAGGAACACAGCATGTGACTTCCCATGCATCTATCCGCAGCAGCACCCCATGTTACCTTTTGTGCATCAAAGCATCTCACCACTCTCTGTATAAACATGCCATGCCTGATCTGGACGTTGGACTGGATCTATCCGAGAAGAAATTTCACAAACTAGTAATGGATGTGAGTAAAACGACACAAGGGTAGGCAAAGCTGATGCAGACACATATCGTATGCTTGTGAAACACACTAGTGCCTAAGGAGTATTTACGGAAACCTTTGCCCGTTGCCCTCTACCTCTTCATGAGAGTAACATGCACTGAACATGCTAGATCTAAGTTTATGACCAAATTTTGGACTGTTTAAAACTGTTTAAAATTTTAATTAAAATTAACATTTTAATTTTTATAACCCCTTAAAGATCTGGACGTTATTTATCCTGAGGATGGTTGCCAAGACATTTGGCAGGCAGGTCATAAGACTGTCCTGGTCAATATAGGTTTGTTAGCAGGAGTACTCTGATGGGTGGTCTAATGATTTGACCTCATGACTAAAGATATTCATTCCAATATCATGGTGTTGGATTAATAGACAGGTTAATAGATTAATAGGTTATAAGAGCCACCCATTCTAGAAAAGCCACCTTTCATAGTCACATAATTCTTAATTACTTTTAATTCTAATTTTATTTAATAAAATAACTTATTTTGCAAATGTTTACCGGCATCCCCAGTAAACCATATTTATCTTGCTCATTTGTTATATTAATCCCTATATCAGTTGCAAGGCTAAATAATTGCTCAATGCAGCTGTGCTGTTTTTGTACATTTTATAGCTAGGAAAGATTACATAGTACTGTGATAATTGGGAAATTTACCATAATTGCTGTCAAATGCTGGTTTATACAGGCAAGTTTATCATTATTCTTCATTCCACATATTGAAGCAAAATACACGAATGATTAAAACATATAGGTTTCTCCGAAGAGTAACACATTTAATGTGCTGTTATGGTAGAAGGCTGATTTTTTTTCCTTAACACACTGAGAAATTAACCTGCATAAAAATAGGCTTCCCATTCTTAAATCCACAAGCTAGGTTTCCAGGCAGTGAGTCAAAACATCATTCACTATGTGCAAGAGAAGTAGGCACACGTCTGGGTGTCACAGAGCTTCTGTATTTGACTAATCTGCCTGCCGCCCACTTAAATGGCTCTTCATAAATAATTCAGATTTTAATTATATTACAAGCCCCTGACCTGAAGAGAAATGTAGACAGAGAAAAAAAACAGAGGGAGAAAATAAAAAGCAGAATCCTGGATTGGAATTCCGCTTTTAGCAGATAAACCGTTGTTCTTGAATGTTACAATCCTTGCTTCATAGAAACATAGAATTATACTGCAGATAATAACCATTCGGCCAATCTAGTCTGCCCATTTCTCCTGACATATAGACGCCTACTAGTCAGCAAGAGATTCTATAAAATTGTACACAGTTATCTTGGATTTACCGTATTTCCTCGATTATAGGACATGTTTTTTTCCGAGCAAATCCTCTTATATTCGATGTCATCTTATAATCAAATCTTAATCAGAGGTCTTACTATAAGACTAAGATCCAGATCCCCCGCAGCGCTGCAGGACCTGGATCCTCCTGTATGGGAGCGGGCGGTGTCCCCAGACAAATAGGTGCCTACTAGGCCTACATGTATGGTTGTCCCTGGATCCAAAGAGCAGGTGCTTTTTACACAGCATTAAAATATATATATATATATATATATCTATCTCAAAATGCCATTCCATGTAGATATCCAAAGCTTCCAAATATGGAAGAATTTGTAAAAGTAAGCATAGACCACAAAGTTGTTGTGCTTTAGCTGCGAAGTAAGTTGGTTTTATTTTGACCTTTAAATAAGATTGCAATGGTACCTTGATATTAAACTGTAGCAGATCTTGTGTGTTACCACTGCAAGTCAAGTCCTAATGTAAAATTAGGTGTATTTTATCTTTGAAAAAAAGAAATCTTCCAACCAATCATCAGTGATTAACATTACCCTATGACATTACTGCAATGCTTTTGAAAAAACAATAATGGTATAAAGATTTTGTAAAATGCAGTCTAAGTATGCTAATTTAACATGATTTGTCATTTTGTGTTGTTCATGTTTCATGACTACTGCACATTTACTCACTAACTGAATGAACATAAAAGCCATCAAGTACAGGATGTAATATAGGTATATAGGTGGCAGGCTACTTGGAGCTACTTCTCTCCTGGGAAAGTAGTGCCTTTTTGTGGGAGGGGATATGTGCGGGGATTAGGGGTAGTCGACTAGGAGCAAGAAGAACATAGTAACACGCCTCTCCCTGCCCTGACCGGAAGACTAAAGGAACCAGGACCACCTTTGTCTCCCCACGTTTTCCTGAATAACACTGTACACCAACACCAACTTTATCTAAATTTTCTCCTGAACTCCTCAATTCTTGATTTGGTTCTCTACATTTCCAATATTAGACAGATACCAATATCACTCTATAAACACCATGACATTGTGTTTTATGATATGCATTTAATCACTAAGAAACAGTTGCAACACAAAACCATTTAATAAAAGGTAGAAAATGTTATTAGCAGAAGTAAATCTACTACAAAGAAAAATGAGAATATACCAATTGCTACATTTCATAATCAACAAGGAGGAACTTCATAAAACCACTCGCTTTGAAACGTGAACAAAATATGAGTGTTTCAGTCATCTTCCATCACAGCCTTAGGCAACAGACAAATAGAGTGTATCATTTTCACAAGTATAGAAGATATCTGCTTTCCTAACTCTTCAGAACAAATCCACGGTTATAGCTTCTCTTTACTTTAGCTAGCTTTTGGCTAGGAGTTTGATGCAAAACTCTAGCTGGGCCTCAGGCAATTAAATTAGTTTAATTCTCCAGACCAAGGCTAGATTTTGTTCTGATTTTACAATCTCTAGTTTGAAAATAACAGAAATGTAAGTTTAATGTGTTTGTAGGTATATTCTCCCCAGGTGAGGCAAACATTAATCCAAATAGGGAACTCAGACCTAGCCGAGCACATTACAAAATGACCCAGTCAGGCCCAGAGGGCCATGCAAGGTACACTATATAGACAAATGTATTGGAACACCTGAAATACACCAACAGTGACTTTTATGACAACCCATTCTAAATATATATATATATTAATATGTAGTTGCCCTCCCCCTTGTAGCTATGACAGCTTCCATTCTTCTAGAAAGGGTTTCCACAAGATTTTGGAATGTTTCTGTGGGAAGTTTTGCCCATTCACCTAGTTGAGCATTTGTGAGGTCAGGCACTGATGAGGATGGGAAGGCCTGGCTCGTAATCTCCATTCCAGATCATCCCAAAGGTGTTCCATGCGGTTGAGGTCAGGGCTGTGCACAGGCCATTCAAGTTCTTTCACACCAAACTCACCCAACCATGTCTTTATGGATCTTGCTTTGTGCACTGGGGCACAGTGATGCTGGAGTAGAAAAGGGCATTCCCCAAACTGTTCCCACAAAGTTGGAAGCATAACATTGTCCAAAATGTCTTTTTGTATGCTGCAGCATTTCGATTCCCCTTTACTGGAAGAAACGTGACAAGCCCAATCCCTGAAAAACAGCCCCACAGCATTATCCCTCCTCCACTAAACTTACAGTAGGCATAATGCAGTCAGGCAGGAAATGTTCTCCTGGCATCCGCCAAACCCAAACTTGCTTGCCAGAGTTTAGCAGTGGTTTGGTTTACACCACTTAATCAGACGCTTGGCATTGTACTTGGTGATGTGAGGCTTGCATGCAGCCTTTCTGCCATGGAAACCCATTCCATGAAGCTAATGCCAGTGGAAGTTTGAAACTCTTCAGCTGTTCCTAGACGCTTACATTTTTGAATAATACCACTTACAGTTGACTCCCTGGAATATCTAGCGGGATGAAATTTCACAAACTGACATCCCATCACAGTATTATGCTTGAATTCACTGAGCTCTTCAGAACAACCCATTTTTTCACAAACGTTTGTAAATGCAGACTGCCTTGATAGGTGCTTGATTTCGTACACCTGTGACAATGGGTCTGACTGAAGCACCTGAATTCAATTATTAAATGTGTGTCCCAATACATACATAGACTATATAGACAAACGTAACTATGTATGTACCACCTAAAGGAACTTGGATTACAGAGTGGTGTCTTTTTGCAGGGGAAAGGATTGCATGCACATTTTTACTCTACCTTCTCTACGTTCAAACTACTGCCAAAGTATTTAACCAAGTTATAAGACAAAAAAGATTTAAATGTTTTTCTAGCAGTATAATGAATTATTTATTATAAAACTGTGTGGTCCCACTATGTCTCAATAGACAAGGGTTTGCCTGCATTGTGTGCTGCTCATTCACTTGCAGACCTGCTCTTAAAATTAACAGAATGTCTAATCAATAATTTACATAACAGTCTTTGTTGAACGTTAACCTAAAACTTGAATGGTAAACAATGCTAAGGTTTTGGCAAAAACACTGCTCATCACTACTGCTCAGAGCTGCCACGTAAGTTATTCTTATCTCTATCCAATACTAATGACATCTAAGAGCTATACATATATATTTAGCAGGCATATGCAAATGAGGGAACAATTAAACAGTGGGTTATGAATTCAAAAAGTTTCATACTTTGTGACCATATCTGCATGTCTACTAATATAGATGTTTTTGGGTTTGTTTGGTGTTGGAGTGGAGGGTGTGATTGTATGCCAGGGAGGCAAGTAAATGCTAGCCCAGGGTCCACTCAATATTAAGGTAAACAATATCATAGGCATAGCACATCTGTCCTGTCTAGGTACTAGAATTGAATTATATTGATTTTAAAGAATCTGCAGGTTATTGCTTTTGAATATGCACCTGTGCATTCACCCTTCTGTTTTAACCCAGCAAGTGTGTTGCAAAAAACATTTCAGAGAAGACTATATATTAGAAATATGGCAAGAAATAAAATGTTTATGTCTATTCAAAATTAAATCTATGTCTTGAGCACAAATTGAAAAACCAAGGTCTGACTTGCAGGAAATATGTAAACTAATGAACAAAATACTAGGAGCTGCTATTTCCTTCAACAATGTAACCATCAATAGAAAAAATGCTTGTATACAATGACAGTCCCATCCCTAAAATACTAGGGATATATAGATATACCGGTATATATCAATATATATATCTATATATCTATATAAATAAAGTGCTCCTGGTGCCATGTATGAAAATTACAGAATTGCTTCTTATACATATAATGAAAGTCTTTCTGATGGTCTGACAGGTCAGTGGCGTGCTTAGGGGGCTTGGGGTGGAGGTCCACCCAAGGTGTCACTCATTGGGGGTGCCACACCAGCCCATAGTGGTGGGCTGCTCCTGGCGAGTCCAAAATTGTTCACAAACGGCCATTTCAACCTTGACCATCCCAGTCCAGGTAGAAACTAGCTCAGGGGCGTCCAACCTGCGGCCCTCCAGCTGCTGCAGGACTACAGCTCCCATAATGCTCTTTCACCTAAGGGGCTGGCTGAGGAGGATGGGAGATGTAGTCCTGCAGCAGCTGGAGGGCCACAGGTTGGACGCCCCTGATTACTAACCCACTGTGAATGACTCTGGACCAGACTAGGTAAGCAGGAATGCAGCTGGGTCACATAACACACGGTTACGCAGGGCCGGCCCGACAATGAAGCCGAGTGGGGCAACTGCTCCAGGTGGCAATTTTGAAGGGGCGGCACTTTGCCGCCCCAAGCCCTTTTTTTTTTTTTTTTTTTTAAAGCGGAAGAGAGAGAGAGGGGCACCGCGTGGTTATGGCTTACCAAGTTGTCAGTACCTGCTCGGCGCCCCTCTCTCTCTCTCTCCTCTGTGAGCCCTCTAGCTCGGTCTCGGTGCCGGCTTGTAATGCTGAGCGCCGGAAGATGACGTAACCTGGCACAGAGACCGAGCAGGGAGACTCGCCGCAGGACTGCTGGAAGGTAAGTACAAGGGGGGTAGGGTAGATAATAGGGAGGGAGAGGAAGGATAGATAATGGGGGGCAACGTTTCGACCTCACAACGAGGTCTTTATCAAGTTTAACAACTTGAAACGTTGTTGGCGTTGTCCTTCAATAAATCTGCCTGAGCTGGAGCCTTTTTTCTATTTTGATCAGCTATAGGACCAGGCTGGGCCTGTATAATGTAATGTATAGTAGTAGTAATGTATAGTGAATTAAGCATTATGCAGGGCCAAGTTAGCCCTTCTTCCTGGAGAAATTTGTGCTGGGCCATTTATAATAAATAGATAAAGAAAAGGTATTAAGACCACAACTCTCCTTTTAGTGAATAAACCAAACTATATTTCTGGCCTACAGGGGCACCATCTTGAAAAACAAAGTGAAATATATATATATATATCTTTTTCACACTGGCCTGTTGGTCTAAAAAGCTGTTTTTTGCATTTATATAAGGAACAATTTAAATACAAGTCCAATGCACAGAGATTTAATTTAACCCAATCAATATACGGCCCTAATCTACCCTCATTATATTTAATTAAAGGTTAATTACATGCATGGGAGGTATTAATACAAACCAAACAGAACGAATCTGCTGAAGCGTGGCAGTTCTCAGAAGTTAATGCTACCAAGTTTCCCTTTTAGAGCAATGCTTCCATGTGTATTGCCAATTAAAGCGGCCCATAAACCTTATTGCTAGAAAGCTCTAGGAAATCCCCATTGGCAGCCCATATGTCATTGAGATAACAAGCTCCGTCACAGTCTGTCTGTACACTCACAAATGGCAAAACAGCTTGGACAAGATTTGATGACCTCACAGCCTAAAGCAAGCAAGTAGTTATATGTGTAAATATATATTTTTCTTTTGTGCTTTAAAAAAAGAAAATGCCTGGTCAACATTAAGTTTTAATACGATACAATCTTTTCATATAAATGCAAACAAACATTAAATAGGTCACTAAATGTTAACTTTTTTATATTATTATTTCTTGCTGCAACCACATCTGATTATCGTGTCTCGCTATTCTTAACATAAATCCTCCTTGGACAGCTGAAGAAAGTAAAACTTCAAGTGCACTCACACTTGTGATTTGTCTAAGGCTGGTTTGCAGAACGAGATATATATGAAGAAAAAAGAAAAGTTGCTTAGACCTTGAATCCTGGTTAAATGAACAATCTCTCCCAAGATATATCACTGTCACAGTTTAGAAGGCTCAGCAAGGTGATGCGATTGGCTTTTTTATTCTATTCTGACAACTACTGGGATAAAGTCAAAGAGCAGCAACGCTAAAAATTAAAAGCTTTCACAACACAAAAATTTAAAAAGGCCAGAGAGACGAAAATATGGTTATGGTTTTATACTGTTTAATCACCTGGAATATAATACTATTATTAACAAATGGGCAGATCATCACCCAGTACCCAAATTCTAAAACTGACTCTTTCCTCGTTCTGTTCCAGTTGGTTCCTTTGTTGGTTTGAATGCATTTGAAAAGAAAAAAATGTCGGTGCGATAAGCTAGTCACATAATATAAATGAGAGGTTGTGGCGGGTGAGCTTAATTATGCTTTGGCCAATTCATATAACCAAAACCTCTCATTTATATTATGTTTATATATTTGTTGCCAACTTTATTAGGGTAAGAAGCGCAGACAGTTTTTGTTTTTTGTATTGAATGCATTTGAGTTCAGAATATATTTACTTTCTATTATTAGTACCATTTGGTTACCACAAATATATACGGTATATCACACACACAAAAACAAAAAGTTTTGTTTTTTTTTTACATACAGAACTCTGTATGTAAGAGGATATTTGTTTTCAAAATTACTTTGCTGGTATAGTGGACTACTGATTGGCAGGAAGACAGACAATAATAATTAAAACGGGCAAGATTATTCATGTCATGCATTACTGTTTATTCGTTTCACACCTCAACTAGATGCAACAGAGAAGGTTTTCCAAGACAGGCGCCTTAATTAGTATAGGTCAGGCTGATTAATCTTCATGATTCATTTAGTTAAATTACTCATTGTTGAAGTTATTTGGGAACCACTGTGCTATGTCTCATAACACCTCATTTCTGAGCATACAAAATTGAGTGATGCTACTAGAGGACTAGTGTGTTATTAGGTTAAACTAGGTATCCTTTCGGTAGTGGTCCTCAACCAAGTAAAACCTCAGGCAGGAAACCCTCTTTGTTGCCCTACACATTCACGCACAGGGCCTGCAGCTGCAAACCGCCGACCGCGGTCAGAGTCGGACTGGCCCACCGGGATGCCGGGAAATTTCTCGGTCAGGAGGCATCCAGCGACACCAAACACTAACCTTTTGATGGACTGTGACCGCTCCGGAGAGCGGTCACAGCCGCAGCTGCCGTTGATCTTCGCCATCAAGTAAGATGGCCGCCGCTCATAACAGGAACCAACAAGTAAAATTTAACAAAAGTTCGCTAGATGGTCTCCAGACCATCTAGAGAACTCTGGCTCCACTTGCAGGTTGAATACAGGTACTGCATTCACCATGCAAGTCATTCATTATTCATACATAAAGTAGGTGTGTGGGGGAAAAATACACACACAAAAATACTACTGCAAACTTTGAAAAAATTCTGGTGGTAAAATGTGTGCATGCAAAGAGTTAAAATGCCAGCATTTAAAATACCCTGTGGTGTCTAGTTTTCAAAAATATATGGTTTTGTTGGGCACACTGAAATGGTACAAAGATGTACCAAATAGGGCATGGGCAGTGGATCCCCAAATGCCAAAGTTCAACATTGAAAAATGTGCATGTCCCAAATGTCGCCCTTTTGCCCCCAAACAGCCAGGCAAAATCATTCATGTGGGGTATCACTGCGCTCAGGAGATGTTGCTGAACACATATTGGGGTGTTTTGTGATAGTGACATATACGAGAACATTTTAATGCAAAATAATTACTACCCTGGGCTGTCTAGTTTTTAAAAATATATGACTTGATGGGGTAAATTGCATTGGCCGGGTTCAAAGATACCCGAAATGGCACATGGGGGGAAGAATTACCAGATTTGGAAAAATGGCTTTGAAATAGCAAAACGCTACCTGTACTTATTGCCCCATAATGGGTAGAAAAAAGCAAAAAAATATAAAAACATTGGGTATTTCTAAACTCAGGACAAATAGTAGAATCTATTTAGCAGGTTTTTTCATTACCTTTTATAGATGAGTAAAAGATTTTTCAACTAAAAGTTAGAAACAGTCATTTTTTCTAAATTTTTCACCATATTTTATAATTTTTTTAATAGTAAATAATATGATACAATCAAAACAATGTCATCTAAAGAAAGCCCTTCTTGTCCTGAAAAAAACAATATCTAATGTGTGTGGGTTCAGTAAACGGGAAAGAAGAAAATTACAGCTAAACACGAGCAGCGCAGAAATGTTAAAAAGGCCATTGTCACGAAGGGTACAAAAAGTTAAATCAGCCTTTGTCACGAAGGGGTTAAAATACCTCCATCTGAAATAATCTGAGTGTGTCTGGAAGGTGTCCGGTCCTTAAGGGGATAAGAAAATCTGATTACCAAGGTGATTTCCTTTTATTTTTGCCACATTTTATTTTATTGTCAAAAAGTGCAATTAAAGATTAAAATGTATGGTTTTAAATTGTCAAAACCACTATTTTTTCTCTGCAAAATTACACATATAGTTTGTTAGGATCTAGAAAAGCAAATCTGTTGCAAAACTATTGTAGTAAAAAAAAAAGAACTAACAGATGTGATTCTCCCTTTGTAACAGAAAATGGCACCGCGATTTATTTCTGAGCTGCCCAGATTACATTCTCTGATTTCATCAAGGATATGGACATTACCAATGAATTGCAGAACTAATTTCATTAGAAGAATTCTACTTCCACCAATTGAAAATAAATACATGCATTTGCTCTTGAGCTGGCCACAACAGTTGGTGCCAAACAGACAGTTTTCCTCTTTATTTGCATCCAAGCAAAATGAGGAAAAGTTCACATTGATCTACAAGTTTAATGGAATACAATTCTGCAGAGTTGTTTCAAGATTCAAGATATTTCAAACAGCGTTAACTGTGTTATTACTTCCACCTGTCTATTATTACTACATGCTAGAAAAGGTGTCTTTCATGTGTGCTATATATTGCAGTGGAACTGCTGTCTTTGCTTCTTTAATGTTATATTTTATAAGCTATTATCTTCAGAGAATCATAGGTATGATTTATTTAAGTGGTACAGGTACAATGATAAAAGTTGCCCATTTGACGTTTTGGGGCAAAAGAAAAGACATTGTAATTCCAGTTGCAGATGTGAAATCTTTAGAAGAAACTGGAGACAACAAAAATGAAATTCTTCTTGAGTTCAAACGATATAGCAATCAAGATGTATTTTATTTTACAATTCGATATGGTCATATATTGGATAGGGAAAAGTTTTTTATAGTATTTAGAGGATTACATTGATCCCTTCACATACATACATGCATATAGGTATTTGTATGTTTATGTAATTATTTTACTTATATTGCGCCAACATTTTCTGCAGGGTTTTTTTTAATATACGTTTAACGTGTCTTCACATGACAAACTAGAACCGACATATTAAAATAAAGTGGGTAAAGAGTGCCCTGCTCAAAAACATAAATATGCATTAGAACCCATTGTATAGTGCTGCATAGTCACAATATGAATCCATGTATAACTCTCATCTCCAAATGACCTTCTGTGGCCAAGCTGATATTGCACATATTGTTTGTGATTTGTTAATAAAAACATCTGTTTGCTTTATATTCTAAAATATTAATGGCTGCATGACTGCTTGGTGCCCGGATCCTACCCTTTTAGCCTGGACTCTGTATTTCTTTATAGGTGTCATATCCATTGCAGCCTCCAGAGGATATCTGTCAGATCACAGCACTGTGTAGATTAAACAACCTGACCAGCGTACCTGGGTGCAGCTCTCCCCCTTTGCATTGCAATGTATCAGGCTTCTGTCTGGCCCTGTTCTCCTGCTCACAGTGTTCTGATTTGGATTAACCCATTGTGACCTGGCTTGCTTCTGACTTTGTTCCTTGGTTCCTGATTTGGCATTTATATTGTCCTTCTGGTTCTAACCCAACCTGTCTGACTACGTGTGCCCTGTCTGAGGGCTTCCAGCCGTGTGCCCTGTCTGTGGACTTTCTGCCGTGTTCCAGAGAGCTGCCTGCCAGTCCAGCTAAAGCATCCTAGTACTATCTTGTGCCCGACTAGGGTGCTATCGTGCTGTACATCTGCCTTTGTGCCTTTTCCCTATTTGTTCATGTCTACAGCCTGTACTTATCTCATATTAAGATTCAGCCTGATGATTTTTGCCTGTCTGTACCTTCCTACTGGTAATGATGCATCATGGGGTACAAACTGAGCGTCTTATATTCCCTGCAACTGGGCTCCTACCTGACCTGCTTACCCAAGCCATGACACTTGGTCAACTTATCGCTGGGGGGGGGGTGTTAGGCAGCTGCTAGAGGCTTGTGCTCCCCACTAACACCTCCCCTGTCACACCACCTTCAGCAGGCCTGCAGTGCCCTTCCTTTACCAGTCTTGTGTGTCATTGTTGAAGGCCGAGCTGTCCAGGGCAGCTAGACGAACCATGCTCTTTACCTCCAACATATGAAGCGCTACTAGTGCACAGTGCTGACGGCACAGTTACTCTGAGTGATTTACGGTGTTTTTTTTTTTTGTTAATTTTGTTGTAGTCATGCTCTTTTTTTTTTTTTTTGTTAATTTTGTTCAGTCATGCTCTACTGGGCTGCATGTGCCTATTATCTGCCAGCGTCTGCCTGGCCAGGCCCAGTGCTCTACTACTACCACTGCTGCTGCACCTTTTTGACCATCCTTACTTTGGTGGAACCCTTTCTTTTTCATTTTTCTATTAGGAGAAAAGTATGGCTAAATGATACCATTTATTGGCTAGCTGAGATCCAATAAATGGTATCATTTTAACTATACTTTTCTCCTGTTTTCTCAACGGCTAACATGGTACAAAACCTTTTTACTATTATATTAGGGAAATTAGTCCTGCTCCACGGGGCTGCATGTGCCTATGATGTGACTGTCTGCCCAGACCCAGTGTTCTACTACTATTGCTGGTGCTGCAGATGTCAGGTTTTTTTTAGATATGTGCATGGTGAACAAAATCCATTTGGACTAAATTTTCATTTTGTTTTTTCTGCGTTTGTTTCCAGCAACAAATTTTGTTTCCTGGCTGTTAGTTTCTCAGAGATTTGTGTATATGCCCATATGCCAATTACATTTTGCTTTCAATTGCCAATCCAATTAGCTCTTTAAATCAGCTCATAACAGAAAATCATCATTTTATATTTACCCGACCATGCGACTGTTTTTTCTCCGCACAGTGAGGTTGGGCTTTTCAAACGTGGGGTGCGTTTTGTTCCTCTCCTAGCACAGATCTGGCCACCGAGTACGAGGTACTGGACGAGTACCGCACTGGCTCCCCTGGGCATTGCGTCCCGTCTCACACAGGATTCGGGTGTGACACTTTAACCCTAAGTCCACTCCCCCGGGGATGACTTGGCCATTCCATTCTTAGACCCAAGATCGCGAAGACACACAGAATGGACTCCTTCAGACCATATTGCAGAGTTTCTCAAATATTGGCTTTGCCACCCTTTGGATAAGGATGTCCGTCAGAGACTGAAACCCGAATGTACATGACCCACTCTCCCGGCTAAGGTTTCCAACACCCCTGAATTTGGTCGATTCTTCGTGAGCTTCCTAACCAAGAATGGGAAGGATCCCAGGAAGCTCCTATCCGTTGATCCACATTTTTCAGATGACGGACGAGGCCCTGGCCGAGGGTACCCCTCTAGATGCCCACCTGGTCCGCGAGTGGCTCTGCCTCCTGGGCAATGCAAACTGTGCCATCTGTGTTTAACGTCATAAGGGTGCCCTGTTCATGTTAGACGTAAAACCGGCGAAGTTGCCACCCAAGGAGCTTGGCCCTGAGGCTAATGGCCGGCTCTTCAGAGAGAAATTCCTCAAACACTTGAACCAACACTCAATAAGGCTCAGGTTTTTTCGCCAAAAACCTGATCAGCAGAAAGGTTGTGCCACCAGCAGATCAGCCTCCATCAGCTCTAGACCCCGTTTTCCAGAAGCCTCTATTACTAACTGGTCCAACTACTGCAGCCCGTTTCCATGCGGAGCTATCCGAGGCAGAGGCTATTTGGCCTTCAGAACCAAAATAAGTAAAAAAAAAAAAAAAAAACCCTACTTGGGACAATTACCAATTATGCCACAACAGGGGAGGAAATTCCTTCTTGATTCCATAGTTTACTCCCTTGATTCAGATTACTCCCTGGATCAACTTTTTAAAAATGACTATCCTTTTAGCAGTTGTAGCCCTTTATGCTTAGCCAGAAAAGTATCCAGACCTTTCTTAAAAATAGATAACATAACATTCTTAGGCAGAGAGTTCCATATTCTTACTATGTTCTTACTATGAAGAACCCTTTCCTATGCTGATGCTCAAATCTCCTTTCTTCAAGTCTCAACTGATGACCCCGTGTCTTTTCCAGAGACCTCTTGGTGAATAGATCACTAAAGAACTGTTTTTATACTGACCTTGTATGTATTTGTACAATGTGATCAGATCCACCCTTAGACGTCTCTTTTCAAGTAAAAACAAGTTCAGTTTTTCTAGCCTTTCTTCATAACTTAAATTCTCCATTCCTTATAATTAACTTTGTAGCCTGCCTCAGCACTCCAGCTTTATAGCATCCTTCTTAAAAACTGGTGCCCAAAATTGCACTGCATATTCAAGCTGAGGCCTCACCGCTCCTCTTTATGCATGCCAATACCTGGCTTTTGCAACTGCTGACTGGCACTGCACTTTGTTGCTAAGTCTATGGTCTACAATTATACCTAAATCCTTCTCATTTTCTGCTTTCCCCCTTTGGAGGACTCAGCCGTGGTTCCCGCTGCTCCTGGAGATGTCATGCAAGGATTCTTTAGTACTCCCTCTCGTCGTATGACTTACTGCTGGATCCAGAGAGGAACCTGCACCCCCTCATTCTCCAGGACCGTCTGTCGCTGGTGGCTTGGACTATTAAAGGGGATCCTGGGACTTGTTGGGACTGTCTACTTCAGGGGATCCTTGCACCAGAAGATCCTACCTCCAGGCTTGGGGAGTCTGCCATTTCAGTGGCCCATGCCCTGGTAGAGGGCCTTGGCATTGGGAAGGATCTGTCCGTTTGTTGCCTGCTGCGGGTTTTGTAGATCTCTCTCTCTCTCTCTCTCTCTCTCTCTCTCAGACAGATTTAGATTATGAATATTTTAATAACAAAAATACAAAGATTACACAGTGCCAGAATTACAAAAAAAACAAGACATACAAAATAAAAATAAAACGGCAAACAGTTCTTAAAAACAATGGGACTTAAACACAGGACCCTCACTCACGAGTTTCTCCAATAAGTAGGCCTGTGGGAACTCCTTAAGTCCAGATGGTTTCTTATGATGTTGTTCCGATCACAGAATATCATGGAGTTCT
>VKOC01021428.1:0-12577 GCA_009364415.1 Spea multiplicata
TCCACCAGGCCGTTCGTCTGAGGGTGATACGCAGAGGAGAAAGCCAAGGTGATTCCCAAGGACTTAGTAAAGTCGTGCCAGAATCTAGCAACAAACTGGGTCCCTCTGTCCGACACAATCTCAGACGGTACGCCGTGCAGGCGAACGATGTCCCGGATGAACACATCCGCCAAAGTAGAGGCGTTGGGAAGCTTCTTAAGCGGGATAAAATGAGCCATCTTTGAAAAGCGGTCAACCACCACGAGAATCACGGTATGGCCCTTTGAAGGAGGCAGCTCGACAATAAAGTCCATGGCCACATGAGTCCAAGGAACCGAGGGACAAGGGAGTGGCTGAAGTAGTCCAGCAGGACGTGTACGACAGGACTTATTGGCAGCGCATTTGGTGCATGAGTGGACGAAGGCTGTAGTGTCCCTCCCCCAGTGGGGCCACCAAAAAGCTTGAGAAATCAGGTCCTTGGTGCGCGCTACTCCAGAATGTCCCGAGGTTCTAGCGCCATGAAGCGTGCGTAGCACAAGGGTGCGTAAGCTAGGAGGTACAAATAGTTTCCCAGGAGGTAAGGAGGGCGGAGCTTGTCCTTGAGAGCGAGAAATACGATCCAGCAGGGGAGTATACCCACGTAGATGAATGGCAGCGATGACCTTGGCAGGGGGAATAATGGGTTCAGGTTCCCCATTCTCCTCCTCTGGTCGCGTATGCATACGGGACAATGCATCCGCCTTGGTGTTCTTAGAGCCTGGACGATACGTCAACACAAACGGAAATCGGGATAGAAACAAGGCCCATCTAGCCTGGCGTGGATTGAGGCATTTAGCAGATTCCATGTACTGGAGGTTCTTGTGATCTGTCAAAATTAAGGTAGGTACAGAGGCTCCCTCCAGCAGGTGACGCCACTCCTCCAAAGCAAGGATGACAGCTAATAACTCCTTATTCCCGATGTCATAGTTCCTCTCAGCCGCAGAAAAGTGCCGAGAGAAGTACCCACAAGGGTGCAGCGGTCCGCTGTATGATGCGCGTTGAGAGAGAATGGCACCAACCCCAGATTCCGAAGCATCTACTTCCAGGACAAATGGTAGATGCGGGTTGGGATGCCGTAGCACCGGGGCAGACGTGAATCTCTCCTTGAGAATAGTGAATGCAGACACTGCCTCCGAAGACCACTCCGCGACTTTGGCACCTTTCTTTGTCAAGTCCGTTAGGGGTGCAACGATCTTGGAGTAGTTGCGAATAAAACGCCGATAATAGTTGGCAAATCCAAGGAAACGTTGAAGAGCCTTGAGGCTCCCGGGCTGCGGCCAGTCCTTGATTGCTTGAACTTTGGAAGGATCCATGTCGAACCCCTCAGGAGTGATAACGTACCCCAAAAACGTCACTTTCCGAGTCTCGAAGACGCACTTCTCTAATTTAGCAAATAATCCGTGTTGCCGAAGACGGGACAGTACACGACGGACCTGTTCGCGATGAGAAGGCAAGTCTGTAGAGTAAATGAGGATGTCGTCTAAATAGACCACGACAAACTGCTGGAGGAAATCTCTGAGACAGTCATTGATAAAGTCCTGAAACACCGCCGGGGCGTTGCATAACCCGAACGGCATGACTAGATACTCATAGTGTTCCGAACGCGTATTGAACGCAGTTCTCCACTCATGGCCGGCACGGATACGGACAAGGTTATAGGCCCCACGAAGATCCAGTTTAGTAAAGATCGTAGCCCCTCGTAACCTGTCGAATAGTTCGGAGATGAGGGGAATCGGGTAGGAGTTACGTCTTGTGATCTTATTCAACCCTCTGTAATCAATGCACGGTCTCAACTCTCCATTCTTCTTCTTAACAAAAAAGAACCCGGCACCAGCAGGAGATGTAGACCGACGGATAAAGCCACGCTTGAGATTCTCCTCGATGTAGGTCTCCATAGCCTTGGTCTCAGGAACGGATAGCGGATAGACCCGGCCTCTGGGCGGCATAGTACCTGGAAGGAGATCAATCGGGCAATCGTACGGTCTGTGTGGGGGCAACTTCTCTGCCTCCCTCTTGTCAAAGACATCCGCAAACTCCCGGTATTGTCTGGGAAGAGCTGTAGTAACGGTCTCCAAGTCAGAGGACATACTGGCCAGTTTGACTGGTTTGATGCAATGCTCCTCACACGTTCGACTCCAAGAGGTAATCTCTCTAGTAGTCCAATCGATGGTGGGATTGTGCGTCTGTAACCACGGAAAGCCCAGAATGACTGGAGTAGAGGGAGAGCAGATAACCAGGAACTGAAGCGTCTCATTATGAATCATGCCCACGGAGATTGTCACCGGTGTTGTAATATGGGTGACCTGGGCAGGATGCAGAGGTCTGCCATCAATGGCCTCGAGTCTCACAGGAATGTCCTTAAGTGTTGTGGGAATATGCTGTTGGTCACAGAAACCGGCATCGATAAAGTTCCCAGCAGCACCCGAATCCAGAAAGGCCTCTGTGCAAACAAACCCCGCAGGCCAGGACACCCGAATCGGAACAGTCATTCGAGTGTTACTTGAGTCAGAGGACATACCCAGCACACCCAAAGCAGGTCCTCTGATCCACTCTAGGTGCTGGCGTTTCCCGACTTCTTAGGACAAGAACTTGCCCAATGCCCTGCCATGCCGCAGTACAAACAGAGCCCCTCTCTGTGTCTCCTGGACCTCTCATGCTCTGACAAATGGGTAGTCCCCAGTTGCATGGATTCCTCAAAGGCGGAGGAATTCATAGGTGGTGGTATGAACTGGGGAACAGCACGTACAAGATGACGAACTCCTCTGTCACGTGCTTTCAAGTCGTCCCGCTGTGCCTGTCGCTCACGGAGTCGAAGATCAATCTGTGTGATGTAAGCTATTACAGAGTCTAGGTCAGACGGTAGATCTCGAGCAGCAATCTCGTCTTTTAAAGTCTCTGATAGCCCGTGCAAAAAGGCTGCAATCAGTGCTTCATCAGTCCAATCCACTTCAGCCATTAGGGTGCGACATTCTATAGCATAGTCCATCAGAGAACGTTCCCCTTGGCGAATATTGAAAAGAGAGGACGAAGCAGTGGAACTCCTGCCTGGAACGTCGAATACAGAACGTAGTGCAGACACAAATTCGGAGTAGGAACGAACCACCGAAATGTCTCTCTCCCACAGAGGTGAAGCCCATGCCAGGGCCTTGTCGGTCAGGAGCGAAATTACGTATCCCACCTTAGCGCGGTCAGAAGCAAAGGCATAAGGAGAAAGTTCGAAATGAATTTCGCATTGGTTAAGGAACCCACGACAAGTAGCAGGATCTCCTCCATAACGTTGTGGCGGCGGAAGGTTCATAGGAGCATGAACCATGGAGACTGGAGCCGGAAGGGAGGCTGGCAGAGGTGCTACTGCTGGAGACTGTGCCGGTAATCCGGGATCAGTGCGCTGAAGGAGGATCTGGAATGCCTGGGTAAACTGCTCCAGACGATGATCCATCTCATCCAGCCGAGCCTCACACGGATCTTGAAGTCCCACCGAAGCGGGTCTCATGATGGCCTTCTGATTCTGTCACGTACAAGTATATAGGAGACACCGTAGTCAGGTAGGACTCCAAGACAGAACAAGTTCAGACAAGCCGAGGTCAGGATTCCGGAGAGCAGGATAGCCGATAAACGTAGCCGAGGTCAGGATTCAGGAGATCAGGATAAACGATAAACAAGCCGAGGTCAGGATACAGGAAAACAACGTAGTCAGGCGAGCCGAGGTCAAACACAGGAATCAGGCAGGTAAACGCTATCTGGGTGCTAGCACAAGGCATAGACGACCATCAGAAGGCAAGGTGTAACATGTCTGAGGGGTTTAAATGGAGAACCGCGGAGGAAGTCTGAATCTCCCATCAGCCCCTCATGACATCACTTCCGGTGTCTGTGACTCGCGGCCATCTTGTGGATGGCGTAATCTCCCTTCATAAATTCCTCCAGTATGCGAGTTCGCCACTAGAGGTCGCGCATGCGCAGCAGCAGGACGCCGTGTACCAGGAGGTCTGCCTCTCCTGCGCGGCACTTCAGAGGAAGGCAGCGGAAGCGGCCTTGCGGTGGAGGGGGGTCTCCCCCTCCCTCGTGGTGGCTGCTGCGGAGGTGGCCGTGCAGTGGGGGGTCTCCCTCTCCTCCGTGGGGGCTGCTGCGGAGGTGGCCGTGCATTGGAGGGGGTCTCCCTCTCCTCCATGGTGGCTGTTGCGGAGGTGACCGTGCGTTGGAAGGGGGTCTCCCTCTCCTCCGTGATGGCTTGCTGTGGGGGTAACGCGTGGCGTTGGAGGGGGGTCCCCTCTCCTCCCGTGGTGGCTGCGGTGGAGGTAATCGTGCGTTGGAGGGGGTCTCCCTCTCCTCCGCGGCGGCTGTTGCGGCAACGTGGGAACCGAGGACAGGTGAGTAACACCATAATGTTCATATAAAATTAATTTATATGAACAGTATGGAATATATTTTTGTAAGATATTTAATAAGTTTGTATGAATTTTTAATATACTTCATTTGAGGAAAAAAGGAAAGTTAAAAAAAAGGAAAGTTAAACAAGGATTAGTTAGACTAAAAACAAAAGGCATATATGTAGAAGAGGATAAAGGTTTAGCTGACTGCCTCAATGAATGTTTCTGTTCAGTTTTTACAGATGAAAATGATGGAATGGGACCTCAGTTGGGAAAAAAGACTGAATCATTTGAAATATGTGAGTTTATCGAGGCGGAGGTTCTACTTCAGTTGTCTAAGGTAAAGACAAATAAGTCGATGGGGCCTGATGGGATACACCCCAAGTTAATAAAAGAGCTTGGGGGTGTACTAGCAAAACCGTTAACTGATATATTTAACAAATCATTGGTAACGGGAGTTGTCCCTGGGGATTGGAAAGTAGCGAATGTTGTGCCTATACACAAAAAAGGCAGTAGGGAGGAGTCGGGCAACTACAGGCCAGTTAGTCTTACATCTGTAGTGGGGAAATTAATGGAAACAATGTTAAAGGAAAGGATTGTTGAACATCTGAAGTCACATGGCTTTCAAGATCAAAAACAACATGGGTTTTCCTCAGGAAGATCTTGCCAAACAAATCTTATTGATTTTTTTGATTGAGTGACTAAAGTAATTGATCAAGGTGGTGCAGTAGACATTGCGTATCTGGATTTCAGTAAGGCCTTTGACACTGTCCCACATAGAAGACTTTTAAATAAACTGCAATCTTTAGATCCCAATGTTGTTGAATGGATTAAGGAGTGGCTGAGTGACAGAAAACAGAGGGTTGTAGTCAATGGCGTATATTCAGAACAAGGTCTTGTTACCAGTGGGATACCTCAGGGATCTGTACTTGGACCCATTCTCTTTAATATTTTCATTAGTGATATTGCAGATGGTGTTGATGGAAAGGGATGTTTATTTGCTGACGACACAAAAATTTGCAACAGGGTTGATGTTCCTGGAGGAAGAAGCCAAATGGCAAACGATCTAGGTAAGCTGGAAAAATGGTCAGAGCTGTGGCAATTGGCATTTAATGTGGATAAATGCAAAGTAATGCACCTGGGGCATAAAAACCCAAGGGCAGAGTATAGAATATTTGGTACTGTCCTAACCTCAACGTGTGAAGAAAGGGATTTAGGGGTAATTATTTCTGAGGATTTAAAGGTAGGTAGACAATGCAGTAGAGCAGCAGGTAATGCGAGCAGAATGCCTGGTTGTATAGCGAGAGGGATTAGCAGTAGAAAGAGGGAAGAGCTCAGGCCGTTGTACAGATCACTGGTGAGACCTCACTTGGAGTATTGTGTACAGTACTGGAGACCGGATCTCCAGAAGGATATAGAAATGTTGGAGAAAGTGCAGAGAAGGGCTTCTAAATGGTTCATGGATTACAGGATAAAATTTACCAGGACAGGTTAAAGGATCTTAACCTATATAGCCTGGAAAAAAGACGGGACAGGGGGGATATGATAGAAACATTTAAATACTTAAAGGGAATCAACAAAGTAAAGGAAGAAAGTTTATTTAAAAGGAGAAATAAAACCGCAACAAGAGGACACAAGCATAAACTAGAGGGGCAAAGGTTTAATGGTAACATCAGAAAATATTACTTTACGGAAAGGGTAGTGGACGCATGGAATAGCTTCCCAGTGGAAGTGGTAGATGTTAATACAGTAAAGTCATTTAAGCAAGCATGGGATAGGCATAATGCCAAGCTAGATATACGATAAGGGCAAGTACTAAAAGAGAGTACTCAGAGGTTGGGCAGACTGGATGGGCCTTCTGTTTCTTATCTGCTGTCACTTTCTATGTTTCTATGTTTCTATGTTTAATGAGGTAGTCAATATATAAATAAAATAGCAACCACCAGGAGAAATGTCCCCATCAACCGAATGCCCTAACAGGGGCTGCTGGATATGTTTCTATCCATAAGATACTTACAATTTATATTGCTTCTATGATCTCTACAAATATGTACTCAGGGAAAGTCCTATCAATGGTGAAACTGAGATAGTGAAAGTGGTATGTTGGGTAAATATGGATTATTAAGAACCATGAAGCTACAAAACATCTATTACATCATTACATTGGCAATGTTTGTAACCCGAAAGGCAAATCTGTGTCACTGACCTTATCACTCCCTTATCTTCTTGCCTATTTACTTTTATAGGTGATTGGCCAGGTAAACAAAATAAATCACAACGTCCAACTTAAAATCTACTGCCTGGTTAGAAAATCATCCATATTGTTTGTACGATTAGTAGAGTTCATGGAATAAAACAGTAGCTTAGAGGTGATTCTCATATAGTTTAAACCAGCTGACTTTTAAAGGAAACCTGGCAAGGGTCCAAAATGATTATTGGTATCGTTATTTGTTGTTTTATATAGAGCTATTATATTCTGTAGCGCTGTACAATGGGATTATGCCTGCTGCAGGACACCAAACCCTAGTTGGACCTTGGCCTTGTCTTGAATTTGGGATAGTCTTATGTCCATCCCATGCATGTTTAACTTCTGCATTTATTTACAATAATCCTAATAAAGAAAAAGTCATATATACATCTGAGCTGACCTGCTAATTTTAGCATTTCTTCTCCTTTGATTAAAATATCCCTCCTGTACTCCAGTTAAACCCATCAAGGGTGAGCATCACGAAAGCTGAAGACCCAGGTTGTAAAGCCATTGAGATCCCTGAGAAGAAGAAGAAGAGACCTATTCAAAGAAGAGACCAGGCTGATGCAACTATTTTTTATGCTGGTCCACTACGAGCTAGCGTCTACAACCAAAGATGGAATCATCTCTTGGACCAATCTAGTTTTCTTATCACGGTGTTCAAAAGCAATGAAATCCAAAATAATGAGTTTAGAAAGTATAAATAAAACATGGTTGTTCCTGCTCTAAGTTGATAAATTACATAAAAGGCTATTCCTATAACCTGTGGTCATGAAGCCATGTACAAAGTCTTGATGAATCCATGATCCATTAGCCATTTCCCCAAGATGTAGAGCTACAAATGACCTTCCATGTTTGCTTATAATTCCACCTGGCTTCTGTATGATGTATTGCCATATAACTGTTGGCCAGTAATGATAATTATAATTACATTTATGGATTCAGTATGAGCTTCTAGATATTTTCTTTGTGTCTTTCTAATCCTGTAATACCAGGTGGTTTATGATCAAAAAGTGGAATGCACTAAAACAATGTTTCAAACAACCAGGCTCAACATTCCATGCGGTTAATTCCTGTTTATTTGTATAACCTTAGATCCTGTAAATAAACCAAACTTTAGTCATCCTATGAGATAAAAAAGAGGAAAGGAAGGATGCCAAAATGAGGTAGTAGCAAGTCATGGTTTCTTGTTCTTGCTTGTGAGAGTTGCTATTAATTCAATGAAATGTGATTAGTGTTTATCTTATTACTGATGTGTATTCCCTGAAGGGAAAGATACAGGTGTCCCATTAATACTATTATCCTTAAAACGGGGAGTAGTGTCAGCCAGTGGTTCCAATCTTAAAGTGGACCTGTCACCTGGAGAAAAAGAAAAAAAAATATTTATAAATACAACTGAACGCAAATAATCGGCGTATAAGGTTTTTTACTAAGATGGTTCACCAATACTGCAATTATCACATGGTTCCAAAGCAAACCTGGGTGAAAAAAACCCTTAGGATGATTTAATCAACTTGAGTTTGAAAGAGATGAAAGAAAAAAACGAGAAAAGCGGAAACCCGATATAATTCTGCAGGCTGCAAGTTACAGTAAGGAACCAACCGTTTTTTTTAGATTTTTTAAGAATACCTATAAGGAATGCAGATGTTAGAAACAATTATTTTATTTTTTTATTATTGTAGCTTTTGGTTTTGAGTTTTTTCTGAGTTGACATTAGGAAGTATCCAACCTGCTTATTTCCATGCAATTAGCCCAAGCTCATATGGAAGGAACCATTTATCGAACTAAGAGGTTAATGGGCCGGCATATTTTGGAAGGCCCATGGATAAATAACTATTTTTCTTTCAGCACCAAATCTGTTATGCAAATAAAAAATAGTTTTCTCCATGATATGTCAAAATTAATTTTCATCCACCAATGTAGAGTCCAACTGAGAAACATACATGGGATGGGACCCTCACCTCATCTTGTAAAGGGGCACAAGGTAGCGTGTTAGACCACTGGTATATAGTAATGTAGTTAAGCATTAAAGGAAGGTGGATTTTTTTCAGGTCACCATTCTAGGCAATCGTAATATCGTGGGTGACATTCCCCGCTCAAACACCACACTGAGCTGATTCTTTATGGCAATGCAAATGAGGTCGGTCCAAGAGTCAGTGAGTGAATACCTCTGAGATGTTCAGACTGATATTCTATTGCCTGTCATCATCATAACAAGTCAGGGCCAAGGTAGCATATACATGCTAAAATGCAGCTGTTTAAAATTGTGTTAAAGCAGAAAAAAACTAATTATTAAAAATCTTGTTTTAAGGACCACAAAGAAAACGCAGAAAGCAACAATTTGAATTCAGCCCTGTTCTATATATTTACTCATAATCATAGATAATCATAGAGAAGGAATTCAGCCACACTACCTAAAATGCCCCTAGTGCAATATTTTTTTTGTACTGAAGCCCGAGGTACGAAGAAATGAGGCTCCTCCAAAGTGCTCATTTAAGAGCAGATTTTATGAATAGGCACTGGCCAAAGGGATATACCTCTCCTTCATTCCCTCTCAGACATGAAAGAGGACCAGATCTACTTGGTCCCCCTCCTTGT
Organism: Spea multiplicata; assembly: GCA_009364415.1. Lineage (NCBI taxonomy): Eukaryota > Metazoa > Chordata > Amphibia > Anura > Pelobatidae > Spea > Spea multiplicata. The sequence continues at coordinate 9,232 of VKOC01021428.1, forward strand.
TCAGTGAGGAGGACCACTAACATCTTCAAGAAAAGACCAGATCTCCTTCTCCCCCATCAAAAGGAACCAAGTCTTCAAGGGATCTGGCTCCGCTGTTGCATCTCCAGGGCCCAAAGTTTAGTGTCTGTAAAATTCTGTGCTTTCCATAAACCAGTGTTTCTCGCAGGTAGTCACAGGTAGTCACCGGTGGCCAAAAGGCCAAGCCCATAGTACAATGGGCTATATGTCAGCTAGGATGAAATCATGCCAATTATAGAGCATTAAACAGGGGGAAGTGATTTATTTAAATTATTGTAGGTTAAGGTTATGTAGGATTCTGTAGGTTTTCAGCATTTTAGGTAGATGAGCATAAATGGGTATGGCAAGACTAGGATGGGATGTGAGACAAGTGGAAAATCAGGAGATGGAGAAAGGAGACTTGTCATTATGGTGACGTGGGGAAATAATTCATTGTGAGAAGACAGGGTGACCCGGGTCCAATGAGTTCTCAATAATATATACAGAAGATCCCAAGAAAAGAAAAAAAATGGGATATTGGACCAAGGGTCAGTAAATGTGCCCAACAAGCAACTACAGTGGAGAGAAAAGACATATGGGGTGAACTAGTTAAAACAAAATTATTGTGTCCCACTTGTGGACCTTTTTAACATTTGGGGGTTAAAGCTATCGTTCCTTAGGTTTTGAGGACATTTCATTTAAGCTCCCAACCTGTCCCTGAATTACCCTCCGGGACTATTAAATGTTATCATCTCGACTATCCTCATACAACCTGGTCATGCAGGTTGGTTTATTGAATTAGAATATAAGCATTGTAAATTACCAAATGCATGACTCCTCTTATCTGCCACACAGTTTGCACCTTATAAGGGTAAAAAAAGGGGAAAAAAATACGGAACGTGAATATATTACTTAAATCACAGGATAGCTATTTCAATGAACTGCAGCTTGTATTCCCTTATATACAGCCAAGGATATAGTGAAACATTTGTTACACTCAGATGACATTCACAATAAACTGGAAATATTTTTTCCAACGCGATATACAAAGGGTCTGTGAAATAGAAAGCACAGACCACATAAAATATCGTAAAGTATTGTCTCTCTATCATCTTTTTTAAAGTCTTTGATTTGAGTGATGCTGCTAAGTTCCGAAGTTGAAATAAGGTGAGGGCTGCTCTCATACCTAATGCAATTTTGGGCAAATATATTGGGACTCCTTGATGTTATTAAAAGAAAAGCAGAACTATCTGCTATTCCTTTGTTCACGTAACTGAGTTCTGAGACGTTAATATCATCACATGGCAGAGTGAAAGTTGCACGCTTAATCTGAGCTCTCTCTTTGGCCTGTTTTCAAAGGGATTCGGAAGCACATTTCTGGAGCTAATGAAGACATCCCTTCTGCTTAAATAAATAGAACAAAGAAAAGCTGTCCCGTGGCACATAAAATGTGGGATAATGTCAGAATTTTATTTTTGCCCTTTGTAAAAATAAATAGAGTTTTAAAGTTGGTGTCAACCATAGACATTTTTGTTCACATAAAATGGACATATATATTTTTAGGCTATAGTAAGGCAAACCATGGTTACTAGTTACCAGGGACGGCCCAAGACATAGTGCCGCCTAAGGGCGAAGTTTGAAATGCCACCCCCCACCAACGCCACTGCTCATTATCTACCCTTCCTTTCCCTACCTTCTCATTATCTACACCCCTCCCTCCCTCTTATCTACCCTATCGCTCCCCCCTTTGTATTTCACTTACCTTGCAGCAGTCCTGCTGCAAGTCTCCCTGCTCTGCTGCAGTGCGCGCTGCTTCACTGCTGAGCGCCGAAAATGATGTCATATTCCGGTGCTCAGCATTACAAGCCGGCAACGAGACCGAGCTAGAGGGATCGCAGAGGAGAGGGATGGGCGCCGAGCGGGTACTGACAACTTGATAAGGGCCCCTTTCTCTCCTTTGCTTAAAAAAAAAAAGGCACTTAAAAAGTGCTGCCTGGGGCAATTGCCTGACTCTGCTCCATGGAAGGGCTGGCCCTGCTAGTTACACAGAAGTTCTAGAAAAACCCCAATGGATGCAGAAATGAATCCCTTGGTTCTACAACTAGGGTTTGATCCACAAGCTCATTTTGGGAGACCTGGCCTTAAATGGAACTTTCTTGACAGCTAGATAGACCTTTTCCTATCCATCTCTCAAATAACCAGGTTGTGGCTGACCATCTGCTGCTCGTGTCCTGTGTTTTCCCATGTGTCCACTTCGACTGGTTTGGGCAGCAGATAGGGTCGTTGAATAAACCATCTACTCACCTGCCTCAACTCCATGCTTTTATGCAAACTTCAGGCATCCATGTCATGACCGTATAATAAGAAATGGATAAAACCTTTAGCGTACTTAAATCTCATCAAACCCCTAACCATGGTTCTAAAGGTCTGTACATAGTTAGAGGATAATTCACTTTCTTTAAATGTTCTCTTCTAGAATTGGTCTGTAATACATCAATGATAGGTTGGAAAGCTACACAAAAATTAGGTTTATGCCCGTTATCGTCTAGACAAATATTTTTTATTGCTCGCTGCGCTCCATCTTTGACCTTTAACCCCTTGATGACAATTGCCGGTCCTGGCACGACACGCAAAAGCATGTGCTTTATGACAATTGACGTGCCAGGACCGGCACGTCATTAAACGGGTGCAGAAAGCGATCTGTTTTCGCTTTCTGCACCCAAAAAACGTTGCTGAATGCCTCGACCTCGAGGCATTCAGCAACGCCACGATCGGAACGAAGGGGCCATCTCTGGCCCCTCCACGGGGCGTCAACATCCGCCATACTTTGTATGGCGGCGGACGCCCGTTTTAAAAGCGTTTAGGAGGCGATCGACGATCGCCTCCTAAACTTAAATGGTGTCGCTGGAATGCCTCGATCAGGAGGCATCCAGCGACACCAAACACTAACCTTTTGTTGGGCTGTGACCGCTCCGGAGAGCGGTCACAGCCGCAGCTGCCGGCAGTCTTCGCCATCAAGGAAGATGGCCGCCGTCCTCGAACCACAAATTTAAAAAGTTCGCTAGATGGTCCAGACCATCTAGAGAACTTTGGCTCCACTTGCAGGTTGAATACAGGTACTGCATTCACCATGCAAGTCAATGGAGCCCAGCTTTCTAATCACAGTGTGATTAGTAAAAATAAATTAAAAAATAAAATAAAATTAATAATAATTAGAAAAAAAATAGTAAAAAACTAGTAAAATGTAAAAATCATTTCCCACTGATGTCACTATCAGGGGAACCTCCAAGTTGAAAAAAAATGTTAATTCTTTTTTTAAAAAAGACAAAAAAAAATAAAATGTATATAT
>VKOC01021436.1:0-18654 GCA_009364415.1 Spea multiplicata
TATGGCGGTTGTTGACGCCTCGTGGAGGGGCCAGAGATGGCTCCTTCGTGCCGATCTCGGCGTTGCTGAATGCCTCGAGGTCGAGGCATTCAGCAACGTTTTTTGGGTGCAGAAAGCGAAAGTAGATCGCTTTCTGCACCCGTTTAAAGACGTGCCGGTCCTGGCACGTCACTTGTCGTAAAGCACATGCGCTTTTACGTGCCGTGCCAGGACCGGCAATTGTCATCAAGGGGTTAAGCTGGTCTGACCCCAGAAAAGCAACATCTTGTAAATGCTGGCAACCATCGGAAAATATCTCTAATTTGAGTGGGTACACTAAATACAAAAAGGGGAAATTATGATTAAAGAAACACACAGGTAAACGTCAAAAAGCTCATGTCCTTAGGGTGTGAAATACCTTGTCATGAAGGCGGTAACAATTGGGACCATCTTTTAAAATAATCTTCATAACTTTTAGTATAAATGATATTGTGAAGCTGGGAATGGTTAAAATATACTGGATAAATTAATTTCAATACTAGAGATAAATCTATCACAACTAATTGAACAGTAATCCTCATGTAGATTGCATTGAAAGAGATACAAAAATACATTTTCTCTTCGATAATGAATCTGAGCTTTTATATCTTTGACATTGAATCCTGTCCGATATAACTAAACTTTCACATTGCAATTACCATTTATACCAAACACTTTTTTTGATTTGCAATTCCATTGTATCGAATTAAAACAAAAACATAACAAAATATGCAGAAAAAATATTAAATGACAAACAAACAAATTAAAAATATTGTATGTCAGAGTGAATCTATCCTATTATGGAAATCAGTATCCCTAGGATGCGAAATATATTTGCTTTATAGCACTACAAAGTTTTGATGTGAAAAAAATCACAAACAAAATAATGGAGCATAATTATATAAGCCGGAAGTCCCAGAACATGAGTTGTAATATTATGTTTATTTCAAAGTACCTTATATGCAAACATGAGTGTTAAAACACAGTAAAATAATTTAAGGTAGCACAAGCTGCAATAAAACAAACACATTCCATTAAAATAAAACAAATTGGCATTTTTTTTCCTGGACCAATGTATCTGCTTCCATGTTTCACGCTGCTCAGTTACCCATGCACTATAAGAGGGTGTAAGGGCTTTACTATTTTCATAAAAAAATAATATTTAAATAATGTTAGACATGAGTGTGACTTATAGTTATATTAAATAAATGAATATATATAGTTGTCGGAGGAAACATAGGTGAATATGAAAAATCATTATTAAAATCATTATTAAAAACATTGAACTGAAGTCACTTGCTTTGGCGATAGCACTGACCTGGGGAGTTACATCTTGGTACCTAACCAACAGCTAAGTTAAGAAAAAAAATCCTTTTAAAACCATCCTGTTCCTCACAATTTCTGCCTGCATTTCCTGTAGACCGTTGGTAGTCCTTGGGCCTCTTTTAAGAACACATTTATATATGCCTTCTGTACTGTATCATGCACTATAGGCATACCTGGGAACTTCCCGCTACCCGGAGTCTACCCTTGCAGCGAAACACTCCCATTTAAAGGGGAAATGAGTGGTAAGTGGGGCATTGCCAGGACCCTACTCTCACGAGGATTCTGGAGTTCCTAGGTATAGAGGAATCTAAAATACAAAAAAAAAAAAATACAAAAATAAAAACAGTAATTTTTGTAATAGGTTTTGTACATGATAAAAAGGGACAAAGCTGCATTTATAGGATTTCTGATACATAATCAAAACATTTTTGTTCATGCTATATTTTAGCTTCCCGGCATTTAAAACATGTCTTACACTATTCTGTGGTAATTAAAGCCATCTGTTTCTGTGGAGAATTACATCAAGACAGAAAAACTATTGCCAGATAACATGAGGCCTATGTTCTAATTTTATAATTAGAGAAATAAATGTAGCTTTGAAACCACAAAGGTCATCCCTGCTATGTCAAGGGAGCTCTCCAAAGTGGTTTTGTATCTTTCCTTTGATCTCATTGGCGGTTAAGTGGTTTTGCCTTTCTGTGAGTGTATGTTGCAGTGTGATTAGGTGATCTAGTCGTTATCTGATTTCTTGCATTTAGGCTGAGTCAGGTCACTGAATTGCGCCACACAATTGTGTATAGAACGAACATTCTGTATTTCCCAACTACCACAGAATTCAAGGCAGGAGCATTGAATTATGGCCATAATGGTCTTTTGTTTCTAGATATTAAATGATTTTGTCTTACTAGAATTGAACCTAACCCTGTATGCAATAAAAAAGTAGTAATGCAAAGTAACAACCAAAGTATGAGCTCCGTTATCCAAAATGTGGGAGAGGATGTGCCCATGGTATGCACCGAGGCTCTGCCTTTTGCAGAAGTCCTCCAAGAAGTCACAGTATTTCAGAAAGATTAATGGAGACTGACTGATTCATGGGGTGCAGAAACACTTCTCTTTCAGTTTGGAGGTTTGGGAGTCTGACTCATTCACTAATATATGATACTTGTGACTGTGGTGTAGTGCACAGTACACTGATACTCTGGGTGGTAATAATGATTGATGATTTCACCCTAACTTGAACCCCTGTCTCTAATAATCTGTCTTGCCATGTGTCTCTACTGGACAAAAAAAAAAAAACAACAAATTTAGAGGCTACAATATTTATCCAAATACTTTTGGCAGGAACCAGGCATTTGTCCTGAGATTTTGAAGCCAGCCAATGCATTATCCCCCAATATGTGTTGAGTAAAATCTCCTGAGTACAGCGATACCCCCCATGCATGGGTTTGTTTGGTTATTTGGGTTATTTGGAAAGTAAAGTGCCACCTTTGTGAGGTGTGCATTTTTTGGCATTTGGACATCTGGTCAGTCTGTGCCATGTCCCTTATTAGGGGCACATTTGAAACTGGCCAATTCGATTTAAAATGCCAATATTTTAACTTTTTCCATGCGACAAGTTTTGTGAAAATATAGCGCTAATTGTAGGACTTGCTCATAAAAAACTTTTTTGTATATATAAAAAAAGACTTTCTCATAAAAAAATTGACCTGCATGGTTGAATGCAGTACCTGCAGAACTCGAGAGTTCTCAAGAGGGTCTGATCTGACAGTTGGCGCCGCCATCTCGGAACAATCACAAGGCGATCGGGGTAGGGTAGCAATCGCTTCCTAAGCACTGTTTTAGCCATTTTTCAGGGAAGGGCTTTCTTCCCATGATCCACAGCCAGCCTCACTTGGCGGCGGCTTTGCAGGTAATTAACAGCAAAATTAACATCAATTAACAGTAATTAACAGCAGAAGGGGTTAAAGCTGTATTTTAAGGCTGAGAATTGCATGTCGTCCTTATAATTTCCTTTAATGGGGGAAAATATTTTTCCAGTGCAGTCCAGTGCTGTATACAGTAATGCAGGTTAGCTTTGTCAAAAAAGTAAGTTTATTGCAGCAAAATGAAAAAAACTAATTTTTCTGCAGACCTGGAGGCTACAATTGTTGTCTGTTGTGTGATATGGTGAGTTTCCCTGCTCAAACACCACACCAAGTTGACTGCTTTAGGCTAAAGAAGTTCTTGTCCAATTAGATCCTCTCTTCAATAGACTTGAAGACAAAACGCAATAGCACAATGCTTTTGAAAACCCATTTTAAACCAATATTAGTAATAAAAATATTAGTTGGACTTAAATATGGTTTAAATATTCAAACCAGTTTCTTCTATTCTATTTTATTTATTGGGTTCTTTGTCAATAGCAAGTTAACAACTAAACGATACACAGGGCATAGTTCTGCAGCTCAGATTGTCTAATAATAAAATAACTACCATTACAACATTTCAAAAATAATAGATAAAATAACAGTTTATACATATTAAGGACATAACACAAAAATAATTATTTTTATGGGATTATGTTAAATAACATGCTGTAAACTTTTAGCTTTATATTTTGCAGGGAAACATAACATTTCAAGCCATTTTGTAATCTGTTAATTACTTGTTTAATGGGGTGTGTAATTATCTATTTTAAGTTAGCAAAATAGTTCCACTTCAAAGAGTAAAAGCCTGTTTTAGAAGTGAAAGGCGGTTAATATATGTTGCTATTTACAGTATGGTTTCTAACTGGGTTTCCATAGGAAAATATGTTGTAATATAACACGAATAATTCAGAATATTGTAAAAAGAAGTTTTGTTCCACACTACAATGAGTGCAGCAGGTAGGAAATATGCTTTTTGTTATTCTACCATAATTAACCTAATATACTGTATTTAAGGGGAATAAGATTTTTATTAAACATCAAATGCACACGATTTAAGTTATATCGATAAAGATGAATTCAGGGCTATACCACGTCAGGGTGCAAACTTTTAGGCATCCCTTGCTTTCTGTGGTGGTTGCTCGAAAGGTAGCACTTTTTGGCATAGCTGCTTGAGTGATAAAAATCATGTTGTACAGAAGAAAACTCCATATGTGTGGATTGGTGTATATGTGTGGATTGGTATATGTGTGGATTGGTGTATGTGTGGATTAGTATATGTGTGGATTGGTAAGTGTGTGAGAGTGATGGCTGTTATGCTGTACCATTTCCAATGTATTTTTCATTATATAATTATGCTCTAAAGTACATCATAACTCCCATCACTCTATACTGTTCCATACAGTGGCAGAGCTGGGAGACAGAGGCCTTGCTCCCCCACCGCAGGACTCCTGAAAGGTAAGTGAACTTCAAAGAGGGAGAGGGTAGATAGTTAGGAGGGGTAGATAGGGAGAAGGGAGTGAGACGGGGGATAGGGGGTAGATAGGGCAATCATACTCCTATCATGCCAAGTCTGCAAGTACATCCTGGAATCTGGGTATGCCTGGGCATGATAGGAATGTGATTGCTGTTAAATAGGACATAACAATTAAATAACAATATATTATATATATATATATAATAATATATTGTTATTTAATTGTTTTGTCCTACTTTGGTGTGTTACTTACATAAAAGTGTTTTTTTTATGGTGTGTGGGGGGGTCATATTTGGTTTTGGCCAGGTAAATGCTGCACTTTCTGTCTCAGTCCAGAATTCGTTTCGGTGCATCCCTACTACTAAGCCAGACAATGAAGTGGTAGGCCTACACCACATCAATGTTTGGTGTAGTATATAGTGATTGGAGTTTTGTTACAAGTTTTGATTCCTTTCTTTTTTTGGGATGGGGGGGCGCCAGAGGAGTAGTCGCACAGGGCGCCAGAACACCTAAGGCTGGCTCTGGCTGCAACTAATCGATAAAATCGATAATGAAAATCATTGCCAATTAATTTCATTTTCGATTAGTTGAATCGATTTTTATCGATTATAAAATGAGGGTTTTTTCAGAGCAAATGGCCTGAAAAACACCCCTCATTTTATAATCAGTTTGTGACTCGCAGCAGTTCCTACTTACCAGTCCCTCCCTGCAATCACTGCCGGAGAAATGTGCGGGGCCAATCGGTAGTGACTGCAGGGAGGGACAAAGTGGGTGAAATGGGCGGGCCAAAATGGCTGATTGGCTCCACCCATTTCATGTAGCATGCACATGGCTGTGACACTCATCTGAGTATAAATTTAATATTTGGGCTGCTGAAAGTTAGGGGAGGTGGGGGTTAATTTAGGGCAATTTAGGGGCAGCTGTGATTGATTGAGTCTTCAGGGTTAATTTAGGGGCAGTTATGGTTAATGGGGTCTTCTCTTCAGGATTAATTTAATGCTGAGGGTTATTTTAATTAATTTAATAAGGTTAATTTAAGGTGCAGTTAGAGGTAAAGGGGGGGACTAAGGGGAATCTAAATCCTGGGGGCAGTGAAGATTAATCCTGTATTTATTTATAAAAGTATTGTGTCTGTGAACGAGTCTGCAAATCTATGAGTGCACTATGGGGGTATACAGCATACCTGAGGAGGACGGAGTGACATATCAGGGCGTATAAGGTATATAATCAAAAAAATAATCAGCCAACTAATAGATTATGAAAATAATAGTTAGTTGCAGCCCTACTGTATTGTATATATGACATATAGGAAAGCACATAGCGTTCGGTATGCTAAAGATTTGAATGCAAGCATGTAAAGCAGCCTTCCTTACCTCCAGAAACAACGACTTTGGCACTTGTCAGTTCTGGCCGGTCACTTTTGGTCAGACTTTGCTGAAGCCATTCCGACAGCCCAACCGGTGCAGCAGGGGAGACTAACAACATTGAAAAAACGTTTGTACTTTTTTAGATTATCTCCACATACAGACACCTATCTAGATTAAACCACAGTGGTTCCGACCGCAAATCCCATCATCATTTATAAAAATTATATGGAAAGGATGGCTGGCAAGGCCCCGCTAAATGCATCATTAAATCGGGGACGCTGCTTGGGAAAATCTATGCATCTATGTAGGGTCAAAATGAGCCTTCTAGTACAGAGCTCAGTGGCGCTGCTCCTTCATAAAGCATAGTAATTGGTTTCCGCCCAATTCAACTTCTAACTGCAAGTATGGTGAATAAATCACAATTCTGAAGCTATCCATGTGACATATTGCAGGTTTAAATTGGGGAATCAGTCCCCACCATATTCACTACTAGTGTCCCAATTCTGGTGAGCCCTTTCTAATCCAATCACAGCAGCACAGCTTACCATGATACTATACAACCCACCCGCAACATACAGCGCTCTTTGGACTCGATTCATGTGGCACCTGTATGGTTGGATGGGTGCCAACCAAGAAGTCAGGTCCCCCAAAACAGTTATCCAACACGCATATAAATATGTTTTTAAGGTGCTGCTGAGATAACCAAAAATGCACATGTAAGAACTCGAGAGAGTAGGTGTTTGAGATGGCTCAGTATATGCCGATGTCAGTGTCTCACTCCCAGAGATACCTAGTAACCTTTAGATGTAGTATCAACATCAGGACTACCAAATATTTATTTCCACAAAGGGGCAGACATTTAGGAAAACATTTTAGCCTTTAAGAACCAACTACATGGCCTAGCTGTGAGGTAGGTGTCCTACTTTAGTGTACCCCAGTCTTACCTGTCTCTAAAGTGGCACTTCCTCCTGACGATGGAGCCACTTCAAAGGATGTCCCTCTTACCGTGAACACCTTCACAGCCTCGTCACATTTTACAGTACACAAGGCATTCCCTGCAAGATAAAGGAAAAGCTGAGAAAAGGAGCAAATATCGGCTATTGTTATGGGTTAAGCACAGTAGCCATTCACTCAAAAGGGTTAATAGCTCTTTCTGGTGCTGGGTCAGAAAATAATGCAGTCACAATGGGGCACTATTACATGACTAACCCAACGCTGTGATAATCCATAAACAAAAGAGACCATCACCAACAAAACAGAACGGCCGTAAAACAGTCGAGCACAATGCACCAGAGAGCGCCCGCTAAATTTCATTTTAGAGTTTCATCGGCGTTTGAACAAGGTCTTTAGCTGTTAAACTGTATTGGCTTTATCTACACAGATGACAGAAGCAACAGTGACAGGTTAGAGCACGCACGGGACCTTCTCTCTACAAGAGAACACAGCACAAGACGCATTGCACAGCCTCCATGATCCTTCATAGACACACAGCGAGTAGTTCGGGTTGGGAAACAAAGGCAGCCTCCAAGGGTAAAGTAGAGATCAGCTCAGCCAAGATGCTGAAGGGTGTTGGTGAGTAATGTTGAAAATCTTGAGTAAGCAAATAAAAATAATATATAGTCTATGTATTAGTTCTTATTTCGTATTTATCTAAAGACACACTGGTCGGGTCTTGTTGATGCGGAAACAGTGTGCTGGGGATTGTTACTGGATATATGATTTCACACAAAAAAAATTATATTAAAAAACATTAAAAAGAAAAGCTTAAATAGAAAAAAAGGTTCTTAATTTTTTTTATTTATTTTTTTTGAAGTGTAAGCGGACTGATCCAGCGATATTACTACAGGTGCATGATTACGTGTAACAAACACCCAACGGGATTTCTCAGCCTCAGGACACGGATTGTATGTTGTAGCGACGAGTTCCCAAAGCAGCAGAAATTATTAATATTTAACAGGACATGCGGGGAAGGGAGTACTTGACGCAACTGTGTGTAAGGATATACAGGGAAAAGGTCTGTGCGACAGAAGGACAGAATATAGACAACGTTGTTGGGGTGGTTTCTACATTATTTTCCATATTTATAGCAAGTAAAATGTGTTAAATGTCTACTGACTATTTACTCTTGGAATTGTAGTCACCCGTGTAGTATAGCAGGTTTCTTAAACTGTGCCAAGACACGAAAAACTCCCTTAACTGCAACATATCTACCTATGGGTACAAGTTAACCCACAATATACAAGAGCATAGAGCACCTACCTATAGAGTCTTGCCAGTTCCAAAACCGTATGTAACTTTACATATTTCTCTACGGGTGTATCAATTTCGACTGAAGATGCCACGGTAGCTTTAGCCAATACCGCTATATCCATTTTCTTATTGACTTCTCATGACAGATCCTGATAACCTTGTTTTGTTTCTACAAAACTCTGCCTTAAGAGTTGATTGGAAGTTCTTAACAGAGACCTTGCCTGGGCCAAGTGACAATACTGTGGCCTATGCCCACCACACTTGGCTGAGGGATATAGACTCTTTCTACAATACTTCGTAGAACAGTTGGGCACTTTGTTATCCTCAAGAGACACCCTAAGGCACAGATGGGTACTTGGCAATTGCTGAGCTGTTTAGGCACAGCTGGACGCTTGAACGCTGCTGTAGTACCATCCTGGGATATTCACTGGTAGAAAGGAAGTGGTATTTGGCAAGTTTTATCTTCCATTATAACTTAATTTGTTGCAATGAACAGTTTTGCTTAATTAAACCCAGTGCTCTTGAGGGGTTGCAGACAAGTGTGTTAAACGAGCACCAGTGAGATTTCAGAAATCAAGAATAATAAGGCAGACATGCAAAAAACATGAGAAACTGTCTACAGGAAAACTCTGTATACAAATTATCTCCCTGAACAAAGAAAAGCATCCTGAGGAAGTTACCTGTACAAACCTACTATATTTAAGAAGTTTTTCCCCGAACAATGATGAGCCCATTCTAAGGAACCAACCGGTGCAAACCTTTTAGGCAATATAGAGACATATATGCAGTATAGTTATGGATATTAGTTTAAAAGCCAACAATAATAAAGAAGTCTGCATAGGCTTGTTAAGGTCATCCCTCAAAATGGAAACAATTTAATTTGTTTGCTAATAAAACAAATGTTGCAGTTTCCACACACCAATGTTGCGTGTTTTTCTAGTCATAAGCAACAAGGTGATTTTATTTCCAAGTAACATTGCAGTGCAATATTGCTGGTCCACACTTCAGTTGATTGCAAGAACAATGTTTTCCTGCCACTGACTGGCTTCTTCAAGTACTTTCATATGCATTGCTTGTTTAAGGGGCTCCCTGTGACACAGGGGTGTCCCTTTAAACAAATAACTCCTATCTATTTGGATTCACTGACATAATATACAGTATATGTAAGTTTGGGTGCCGGATTGGCAGAGACAGTAACTAAAGTTGATGGTAAAAGGACAGAATTCTGCGTGCTGTTGATGGTAGTAGAGATCCCCAATAGTGGCACAAGAGCATAAAAGTTTGTTGCAGTGCTCCAACAAAAAGCAACAAAAAAAAAAAGTTATGTTCAAATGGTACATCATTACAGAGTGGGCAAGGGAGGTTTTTTTGCCTTGACTACATTATTCTGGTTTTTAAATGAAATACAGATTAATTTCTCACCAGCGTAGATCGTCCTCACAAATGTATCTGGAGACTTAATTTCTATGACATCTGATACAGGAGCCACATCAAGTTTTGCTGCTACTCTGGGCAACAAATTCTGGGGAAGAGAGAATTCAACATTCTTTCTATTATAAAGAGCCATCACTTCCCAAATGAGCAACGGGGCTAATCAAACATTAACAGTGGCATACAGCCTGCTTACCTTTCCAAAGGCTGATGCTCCAGCAATGATGTGTGTGAAAGCAAATTGCTTCTGGGCTTCCACAACCAATGGGGTCAACTCCTCTGGGAACAAAATATAGAGTCATTGTTATCTGTGGCACAGATTATCTGCTTTTATAAAGCAGTAAATGGTTATGATATACATAATGCATTACAGTGAGTGTAACAATAATGTGCATTCTTCTTAAAAACATGATTCCATTGACTTACACGGCAACTTTCAAATCCCAGTGTTTTTACTACAATAGAAAAGTTGAAGCAGAAACATAACCATATACATGATCCTTTCCCACATGCTTTGATTAGCTTTATGAGAAACATGCGTGAAAGTCCTAGCACAGTATTATCCATTTTTTTCTGACAGATGCCATATTAAAATACCGTCCCATGGTCGTGTGAGCTTAAAATCAGATAAACTTTCCTGTTTAATAACTATGGCCAGTCGTTTTTCTTTCACAATTTTCACAAGACGATGAGTATCTCAGATACACCTGATTTTACGAAGCCGACAGCTGATGGACTGTAGACGCTTGCCGATTATCTCTGCATTACCTCACCACCAATAAGCTGAGAGCGGTAATAGCGATCCCCTCTACCGATTTTGGTAAAAATCATATCACTCACTACAGGAGTAGTAAGCGCCTTCAGCCCAGAGGAAAGCATCTTGTAAGTATTAAGGGACAAAAATAATTTTGGCTTCTTTAGCAGCACATTAATATTCTCATGAGTGAGGAAACGAATAAAGAAACACATCAAAGGTGAAGATAATTGCATTTTGTCGCACAGAGAAATATGAGAAAAGCAGACCAAAGTAGTAGATCTAAAACACTACATGAACAAGCTACGGAGGAAAGGTGCTGAATGACACGGGAAGCCATTTACACGTTTCTCACCTGGCAGGAACCCCTTGTACACATCATGCTGCGCTACGAACAGTTTGGAGACACCCTGCACCTTTGCAAGTTCTTCTGCTACCTGTAGCGACAAAAGTTACACAGTCTACTTTCACCATTTATAAATGGCGCAGGCTTTGCACATATATGCAGAAGATACCAAAACCTACACAAAGCCTCAGAGCTTGATGCCAAGTTCTACAAAGTTATGATGCTTACATATGAGCAAAAAAGGGACATACATGATTCTATTAACATTATCAAAACCACAAAATTGGCTTATTTCTTATAAATGCTTTCAAAAAGCCTGTAACAAAACTTATTCTCATTTGGGCACTTGAATGATCCATCCATTTCCCTATTTCCAGCCCTGTTATCAAACATACTACAAAATGTTTTTTAGCTGTAAAATGTATTTTATTTATACATTTTCTGCCATTCCTCTATGGGGTATTATGACTTATTTTATTACGCTAAAACACAGTGACCCCCCCTCACCCCAAGCTCTTAGAAATAAAGGGGTCACCATGGAGGCACATATGGATCCGGGTCCAAAAGAGGTATAAACAAGACGGTCCTGTTACATAACCCTCCGGCCTCCATGCAAAGTGGACGTTTAGCAGGAGGTCAGACCTACCTTAGAGCAGTTATTGCCGGCCACCAGGCAGGACACATCACCTCCTAGTTTCTGTGCAGCAGATATTGCACTGAGGGTAATTGGGGTCACTTGCTGGGTGTCATGTTCAGCAATAACCAGAGTGCTGAGCAACCTGCGAAGGGCAGAGGCCTGGAGGAAGAAAAAACAGCTTATTACATATGCGATGCGGGAGAAAGATTATATAAGTTCAGTGCGTTTATCAGTAATAACCCCGTACTCTCCGGTCCCCTTCACAATGCGTGCTTATTAAGACGCTTTCATTACCCCACGCTGCCCGCCGGTAGTCAGGGATCGGTACATGACAGCCTCACTGTCGGACACAGAGGTGACCGGGGTTGGGACGATTTAAACACGCGACAGCAAGATATTCACAAAAGGGCGCAGCAGAATGACATCATACACGTTCTATACACAAGAGTCCCGGTACATATATCACTCTTTGTCGCCGCTTTTTCCATAGAAAACAAATGTGAAGGATTCGTTACACTGATTTTATGAGTTGATGGCTGCCCTGATCAATAGTATGTTACTTAAAGTGACGACTTTGTTTTGCAAAAAAACATTCATTGTGCTCCTTGTTTGGTTACATGTTTGAAAGAAACTGCCCAATTCATATTGTTCGGATATTGACAGTTTATTGGCTTGGTAATAAACAATTATCTGCTTATCAAATCACAAATTTAGCATCATCCACAATTATTTTGTTATTCTGAGAAATCCTTTGTGTGGGGGGCAATCACAAGGCTTTGCCTCTTAATAGTGTTTCAAGAAAGCTTCTACATTTATAAATGTTTTATGCAGATTCGATAGATCAACAAAACTGCACCATTGGAATACTGACCAAGAACATTTACAGTTCCCCCGAATCCAGGTTACAGTGGATTATTTGCATACTTGGGAACGATCATGGTTTTTTGTGAAGGGGCAGATTCTCGGGGTCACACAGTCTGGAGTTGACCTCTCTATGATCATGTATAAGGCTCCCAGATGGCGATTGATACCCCTGTTTGCACACAAGTGACTCAAGTGTATCTTTAAAAAATGATATGATTTCCACATTTAGCGGCTCGCCAAATAAGATCTTCACCAAAGGCTATTAAAGGGTCAATAACAGAGTCTCGGGGGGTCAGCTCAATAAGAAGGATGCCATATTACGTATCAGCCCCAGTCAGGATGTGGTGTCTTATGTGGGCTTTCTGTTTCAACAGATCACAAGGTGCAGATGTTTTTTGATAATAAAAGAGACCCCAAACCTGGTCATACTCACCTTTAGCTACTCCACCCTCCAACAACAGTAGACACCTGTAATATTTGCTTGTGCAAGGGAATCAATTAATCACAGCAGGGGATCTCAAATGAACCGTCATGATTAATTCATCAAACCCTTCTGAGATCTTGTGTTTGTTGCAGACTGCTAGCCATTTGGGTGATTACTCTAAAGGCCTTCATAGCCCAGTGTCCTTGGACCAGATGGGGAAGCATGATTGCCGATCATTGCTTAAGGCAGGGTTTGGTCAAGAGGGGGATACAGTGTTGGAGGTGGGGGGTTTCTAAACACTGCCTACGCTCCTCATCTCTTCAGCCTGGATCAGTAGTGACGTAATCATAACCCATTGTTATTATGACAAGTATGGAGGTAGCAGAAAGCGTAACAGGCCACAGCTTGCTAATTTAGGGTTATCTAAGTTGTCAAAGTGGAATTTCGCAGGTTAAGGTGCCCCTGGGCTTGGCTCTTGGGATACATGGCGTAAAACTGCATGACAGGTGATCTCTTGGGTTCTATGTTTTTTCTGAAAACAAAATTCATAACTTAAGCGTATGCAGCCTTCAAATGCAAGTAGCTAACCCGGTAAAGAAATGACAGGAGTTACAAACAAAAAGTATGATGTAATGGGTATAATAGAAGCATGGTGGGATGGAACTCATGACTGGGCACTCAATTTCTATAGTTACATACTTTTTAGAAGGGATCCGTTATAGGAAAGTGTTGGTAGGGTCTATCTATGTACCGGTCTTGTGGGTAGAAATGATCAAGAGAGGTAGAACTGATCATGCCTATGCACAACTACTTAAAGTTTTAATTACAGGAGATTATATCAATTTTGAAATTGATTGAAGTAATAAAATATGTAGTTCTGCTAAGGGGCATAGATTTGTGTGATGCAAAAGGAAATATCATCTGTTTGTGAATAAGCCTACCAGAAATGATGCCTTGATGGAGTCGCAAATTGTACTGAATTTCTATCCCATACCCAAGTATGGGAACATTTGGGAAACACTATCTATTCTACAACATGATGTTTTCGAAATGCATTTTGTAAAAACTCAATTAGCCCAGGGAGGCTAATTTTAATTTGCTATGGTCTTCAATAAGCTGTGTTAATTGGTATACATTTTTCAAATGATCTGGGAATTCTTGTAGGAAATAAACCCTTCCAGCACTTGATCTAAAATAAGAGAAAAAGGTTTCTTTGGGTTAGTTTAGAAACTTTAGACAGTTGGGGTAGTTTACATATGGAATACACTGTCTAGGCATATTGTTGTTGACAGATTCAGTTAATACTTTCAAAAAAGGTTGCATTCCTTTCTAGAAAACACAGTCTTTTATAGTTAGAACAACTTAACTTTAGCATTGATATTGTTGCCCTGTAGAAAAATAGAAAAAATATATTTGCATTAGGAACCCCGAACAATTTTTTTACTTAGTTTTTTAGGGTTATTTTGTGATCCTTCTTCTGTATCAACACATATGAATACCTGGAAGTGTTGGCCCTGATGGGCTTTTTTGAGTAACCATGTGTTGAAATACGGTGTTAGAGTTTAACATATACCCAAATACATATTTCCCGAACTCACTTACATAAACAGCTAGCAATAAGTTACATAACAATCTAAAAATTTCAAACCAAACAAAAGTGCCCTTCTAAGCCCATTTGAAATGTTGGGAACTTTGGGTAAATACACTATATGACCACAAGCAAGTGGACACCTGTCCATCACACTTGAGTTTGTTGGTCATCCCATTCCAAAACCATGGGCATTAATGGAGTTGTCCAACCCTCTGTGGCTATCCACAATAGCCTCCACTCTTCTGTGTCTGTGGGAATTCAGCCCATTCAGCCAAAGGAGCATTTATGAGATCAGACACTGATGTTGGATGAGAAGAGCTCTGTCCAGGCCACTCAAGTTCCTCCACACCAAACTCACCAAACCATGTCTTTATGGCTCTTGCTTTGTGCTTTGTGCACAGGGGTTCAGTAATACTAAAACAGGAAAGGACCTCAAACTGGTGCCATAAATGAGGCACTATGCATTTAGGTAGGTAGTGTCCTCCTGATATCCACCAAATCCAGAATCTTCCATCAGACTTCCAGATAGTGAAGTATGATATATCACCCCAGACCAACAAGATATACTTTACATCATCTTCGGTTTGTGTGCAGCTGGTCAGCCATGGAAACCCATTTCATGAAGCTCCTAACACAAACTGCTTGTGCTGATGTTGCTCCAGGGGCAGTTTGGAACTCTAGTGAGCGATGTTACATAGGACAGATCATTTTCATGCTCTATGCTCTTCAGCATTTGGCAGCCCTGCTCTGTGAGTGTATATGGTCTACCACTTTGTGGTTTAATGTTGTTAGTCCTAGAAGTTTCCACTTCACAATAATAGCATTTACAGTCAAGCAGGGCAGATATAGAGGCAGTGAAATTTCATGAGCTGACTTGTGGCACAGGTGGCATGCTATAACGTTTAAAGTCACGGTTCTCCACATGCTTGATAGGTTTATACAGTGAAAAAAAACATTAAATTCAGGTAACCGTAATCTAGAGTAAGTGTTAGCTCTATTTTCCAGTGTGTGCTAGGGTTAGATGTGTTATCTTCTAATTAGGCTGTAGGATGAGCATTAAGTGCAGATGGGGTCATGGATTAAACCATTATGAAATTAAGACAGATGGAAGTACCTTATTATCAATAAGAAGAGATTTCCCACCATCTGCATCTAGACATAGACCTGAACCAACACTAGGTTCTCCAAGACTAGCTTTAGATTAGTGATCATTATGTTTTAAATCGTAACATTTTTTACACATAATACACATAACGTTCATGTGGCTATTGCTTTCTGTGTACAAAGCTCCTGGGACATTGGGGTTTTAAGAGGAGATTATACTGACTAATAAAATGGGTTATAGGCATGGGTTATACAGCACAGTAGAAGGTTGTTATACGAAGAGGTTTTAATTTGTTATAGGAAGAGGTTATACAGGCTAGTAGGTGGAATTATATTGGACTGTAGATGAAGTCATGGTTAGCTGTCGGATGATTGGTGGGCAGCAATATAGAGAGAGAGGTTCTATGTAGTAGTAGATGACTCATAGGGAGATTATATGGAGCAATAGGTGGAGTTATATGGAACGTTTACATGAAGAAGTAGCCGGAGTTATGGTAAGCTGTTATTTGATTGACAGACAGCATAATATAGAGCGGTTATATGGAGCAGTAGGTGGAGCTATAGGGAGATGGGGCAGTAGGTGGGGTTATAAGGAATAGTTACATAAAGCAGTAGGAGGAGTCATGTAAAGCCAATATATAATTGGCAGGCAGCATTATATAGAGAGGTTATATGGAGCAGTAGATGGAGCTATAAGGAAGAGGAAAGGTGCCGTCAATACAGATTTTATAGGGAGAAGCTAAATGGACATATTGCTGTTTTTTTTCCTTTCTTCAAATATAAAGACTGTTGAATGGAACAGTAAAAGTAATTTTAGAGATTGATTTGTTTTGCCTAAAATTCTAAGATTAGATGCCACATTATGTTTGTTGACCTCTGCTTGGATTCTTTCTCCTTAACTGGATTGTCCTTCATTTGGACAGTAATTATTCACTGTTTCTTAAATAATGGTACCATAATGTTAACATGGAATCATGGACAATTCTCAATGGAAGAATTTTTGTTTTATTAGACCTCTGTTTTGAATTGTTGAAGATTGGAGCCCTATTTGTATTTTAAGATCTTTTTTGTTCATTAGTGAACAGACTGTTTTTGTTATATTGGATTTTGACAGCTTATAGAACAAGCCACAGTGATAAGAAAATGTAATTTGCTAATTGGGTGTTGAGTGTGATTAAACTTGTTAAGATTAGTTGGTTAGTGTATCCATGACTATTGAGTATTCTTTATTGGAAGATGTTTAGTCCCGACTCATTAATCCCAGCTATAAATGGGACAGACTGTTGCTTTGATAAATTCATATTGTTATAGGGCATTAGGATTTGGTGTGACTTAAATGTCAGACTTTCCTATTAGTTAAATGCAATGGACCTCAATCTTCTTGATAATAGTGGTCTGTATGCTCCTAGGGATTATCAGATAGCTAATTATGGGCAGATTGCCATTAATGTGATTATGGATTGAATATTAACCTAATTTAAGATTGATCTCAACATTTTTCGTCTGCTGCTTGTGGTTAATTGGATTGAAGACCCCGCAGACAGCTTGCAGAAGAATTTAGCAGTTAATAGTTTGATCTCTTTTCTTCTCTGTCTGAGGTTCACCTTCCACTGGCCTGTCAGATGATGAGATAGGGAAGCAATAAATAAGAAAAAGTGTTAAAAGGCATCTTATTGCTTTGTAACACAATAGCCACATGTATGATTATATTTGATGACGATGTAATAATTGTATTGTTTTTCCTATAAACTTTCTACAGGGAATAGAATCTGACCCATCATAATATAAAGCAACATTTCCTTGTGTGTATGGATCCCCAGTTACTGGGAGGTTGCAGAGCTCGAGGCCTGTCTGCAAGCTTTCTTTTTAACACTCTGAATTCATTATTTTGTCCCACTTGAAAGCAAAGTAAAAAAAAATACATAAAATATTCACATGTGGAAAACATTGTCAAAGTGACATTTATTATTGATACATCCATTAAGGATCTTACTCCATCCAATAAACACACAAAATGTAAACAAAAGTATCCCACACCGTAAAAAATGCCCAAGAGGGGTTAATTTGTGGTCATACAAAAAGCTGCCCTGATTCCATCTTACATATGTAGTGCAGGAGAAATAAGTTTTACTTTTGGGAATGCTGTGTATGGGTTTATTATTTCGCTCCATCAGAAAGTGAACCTATCATGGTCTCATAAAAGTAAGCTAATTATAGCACTATTGAAATTAATTTCAAAAAAGGGGCATTTATGTCTTTCCGTTGAAATAGGTCTACATTTTAGTAAATAAACCCCAGTAAGTATCCATGTGCAGGTTATTATATTCATGCATTGTCCCCTCTAGTATCTAATGCTGCTCCAGCGTGGGATATATCATTTGAAAGCATGATTGCAGTCACTTGATTTTCTATCTTCTAGCGGAGATTATATTATTTCATAGTGTTAATAGCTTGCAATTGATTAGACAATAAACATATAATCTTATTCTTTACCTATTGTATAGAAAATCAGTACCTTAAACTACTGGCCCATGGATGTGTTATTCTGTATTATTATTTATGCCTCTGTTTGGGGTATATTCACTAAAGAGAGAGTTTGCATGACATTTGCATTTTATGAAGGCCCAACTCCAGGCAGCTTCTGATACAGGAAGAGTTTCGCTGGCCATGTATAATGTATAGTTAACGCTGAGATTTCTTAAAGTAACTCACTTTACCCATTAAATTATGCATTATACAGGGTCAGCTCAACCCTTCTTGCTGGGGAAACTTTATAGCGATAGCCCTTCATAATGAGTAGTGACATGAGGGTGTTGAATCCACAACTCTTCTAGGAACTCTCCCTTTAGTGACCTTTTTATTTGTTCAGGGAGGAACCATATGGGTCTATTGTATTAATTAGCAACTATGATTATACATTCGATTCTAGAGTATTAGGTATATAAAATAATAACCGACACAGTATTAATTATATTGTTATATAAATAATGAGGATAAGCATTAAACATGATTTCCTTTGGTCCAGTGGAACAGATTTGTTGCTAGTATGTCTGCTTTATAAAGGGTTGTTGAAAATGAGAACAACTTGAAGCATTTTATTAGATTTTAATGATGGAAGAAATTTGAAAGCTGAAATACAGATGGAAAAGCCTATATATATA
>VKOC01021441.1:0-43916 GCA_009364415.1 Spea multiplicata
GCACATCGGAACCCCCCCTCCATCAGACCCCCTCCCTTTGTTCTTCACATCTCTTACCTTTCTCTTCTTCCTTTCTGCTTTCACTTCCTCCTTTCATTCTGGTAACCCGCTCTAGTGCAGTGCTGCAGCGCACAGCTGTTTCTGCTGAGCGCGGGCTGGAATATAAACGTCATATCCCATCGCCCGGCACTCAGTAAGTCTGCCCTTAATGTTGGACTGGTTAGGGAAATCCATGATCTCCCCAACCAGTCCTGCACGCTGCAGCTGCTGATCGGGCAGCTGTGCACCGAGGGCACTCGCCTCACTTACACCCCTGGGGGGGATTGCTCTATTATCGGTCCCCCCCGCATGATTTCCTGGGGGGGATCTGTCCCCCCCGCCCCCCCCGGTTCCTAAGCCCGTGCATGTAGCTGCCCATAATGACTCGCCCAATTACACATCAGGGAGGGTTTTCGTACTTTCTTGGGGCGGCTGGGGGGGGGAGCACTAAGGCGTCTTCGGTCAGGCAACATCAGAAGGGGTGTTACTATCAATTTAACAAAGGGGAGGAGTCGGGAGTGTCGTCCATTCTCCACTATTTGGGTGACTTTTTGTGTATCGGTTCTTCAGATTTGAGGGACTGTCTCAGCCTGTTGGAGAAGGTCCAGAGGGTAATGCAGAGTTTTGGGGTCAAAGACTGAGGGTCCCTCCTCGTGTCTGAATTTCCTAGGAATCTAGATCGATTTCAGGGCTATGGAATGTAGGATGCCGACGGATAAGTTGCGGATGGTGCAGCTTCGACACTTGCAATTGTTGCTGGGGAAGATTAATTTTGCATGCAGAGTGCTGCCTATGGGTAGGATTTTTTTTAGAGAGAAAGAAAAAAAAAAGTACGAAAAGGGGAGAGCAGATATCGGAGATGGAGAACTACTAGTGGGATATCCATAGACTTGTGACTTGTGACAAAGTACAAATCAAAAGTTACTGGCAGTAACATATATGCCGCAGACCAGTGTCTATTGAACAAAATAAGGGGGTTTTCAGGTGGAGAGATGCCCAATGCATGCCCTTTTTAACCGTGCGAGAGAGGAAGAAACCAGCCAGGCTTGATGCACAAGCTTATGTGTATATGCAAGATCTGAAAATGTGGCACTCTGTGCATTAAATGGGTATTAAAACTCATGGTGCCCCAAAAGAATACAGTATGCATTTTTTATTGTTATTATTCACAATCCCATAACTGCATTGTCCAAAGTTCTTTTGCTGCTGTTTTAACCTCCTACCAGCAGGTGGCGATGGCTATGTTCTCAGCCACAGTAACTGTAGCTGCATCATGTGAACACCTCAGTGTGGCTCAGTAATACTGATGTAGCACTGAAGGCATTTATGAGACGTAACACCAGAGCGGGCAGAGTAAAGGAGAGTCAGTTATCTGTTTTCTGGTAGTCAGAACAGCATTCAAGTATAACAGTCAATGTGAAATGTTCTTAGTATCATTTAAATGTGAGTTAATATTGTATGGAATGGAGTTTATTAAAACAGACCCCTGCGTATCATCAGTTGTGACAGGCCTTGTATAATGTGTATTGTAAACTACAGTAACTGTAGGATGATGGCAGATTAACAAAATAAAGGCAGTTGGTTATTTTCCATTAGGTGCGTCTGGTTAAACAGTTTCTTAAATATGAAGCAGGCTGAGGCTAGCAAAGGCTAGCAAAGCAATAGAGGCCTTATGTTTAAGCAACTCTGGTATCCAGAATAAGTTCAATATATGTTTTTGTTTTTGAAAGTCAAGCAGAATGTTATTATTTACTGTGTATTATAACTATTCTGGGCAAACTCCAACAGAGATTTAAAGTGACACAATATGTTGTCCAAAGAATATTGTATTATGCTGGATAGACTTGTTTAATTCTAGATATGTTTATTTTAAACAGAATGTATAATGATGTTATATTATAATGTTATATATAGTTAGTGGTTTAGTAATACTGATATAGCACTGAAGGCAGTTAGGAGACATACCACCAGAGCACCCAGAGTAAAGCAGTCATTTATCTGTTTTCAAATGAGAATCACCAAAAAGGCAATAAAAACGGATTCCAGAAGTGCAAAAAGAAAAAACTGAACTAAATTACCGTATTTGCTTGACTGCCCAAAGTTTGAATATTAATTTAGGGAAAAAAAGGAAAAAGCCTGAATATAAGACTACCCCATAGGAAGAAAAGTTTCACTAGTAAATAATTCACATGTAAACTATTTTTTCATATTTAATAAAAACTATGATTGAGAAAAAATATTTTTTTTGTTTTTATTTCCTTTTATTTGCCAACCTGTTCGCAGTTATGCACATCTGCCCCCAGACTTGCTACTCTGTCCCCCAAAAATGCCTTATATCCCCTTTATGCCACTCTGCTGCCAGATATGGCTTATACCCCCTATATGCCACTCTGCCTCCCAGATATGCCTTATAACTTCCTATATGCCACCCTGCTTCCTTATTTGCCATTCTGCCTCCCTGATATGCCAAATAATCCCCTATATGCCACTCTGCCTCTAGAAATGCCTTATATCCCCCACCTGACTTATCAATACATCTCTAGACATTTCCCCTGTGCTTCAGACTCCCTTGTGTCTAGTGGGGGCAGCCGGTGGACGTCTACGCAATGCTCGTAGATAACCTCTGCTGCCTGTTAGTTCTGCCGGGGCTTCTATGAGCACCGGAAGGTCATGTCATGCCGGTGCTTTGTCATAGAAGCTCCTGTGGAAGTTCACCAGCTGCCAGGAAGGATCCAGGTTCCCTGCAACGCTACGGGGATTCTCCTCTTTGGAAGCCGGTGAACATCTGCGTAATGAGCACAGACAACCTCCACTGCTGCCGGCACTTCCGCTGGGCTTCTATGTTGGAGCACTGTAAGATAATGTCACTCCGGTGCTCCATCATAGAAGCCCCAGAGGAACTGCTGGCAGCAGCGGAGGTTACCAGAGAGGAGGATTCAGGTCCCCTGCAGCGCTGCGGGGCATCTGGATCCTAGTCTTATAGTCAGACCTCTAGTTGAGGTCCGATTATAAGACAACCTCAAATATAAAACTTTTAACCAAGCAAATATGGTATATCGATTGTATATTGGGCGAAATTTTATGGATCAAACTCAAGAATTGCCCATGTAAGAAGTCTGTAGCAAAGAGAGAGAGAGAGAGAGGCAAGAAAAAAAAGTAGAAAAGAAAATGAGCTAAATGTTATATAGGATGGAATGTTATGGATTCCAAATTGTGCGTGTGTTGAGTGTGTAACAAAAAAAGGGGAGGTAACGTAAATATATAAGGTTGAATCACCAAATTGTGAAACACCAGAGTGTGTGATATGTATATATATATATTGTTAACCTATAACTTTTATATATTTGTACTTACCAGTCTCGCCTTGCCCACAGTTAGCACATTTTCCTCTATCAGTATCCATATTTCAGAGTGGATTGCGTCTTCTGTAAATATGCATGCACATTTAATAACTCATCCAATACAGCAATGCCAATAAAACAATTGGTTAGCCTGATATGGTTATCGATCAAACTGTTTATTTGAGACTTGAGGAGGAGCTATGGGTTATTGCCCAAGTGAACATACACAAAATACAACTACTTAAACATGTATCAGCATGTATATTACATTTAAAGAGTTCTGAAGGTTTTCATGACAATCAGCTCCATTGAAAGGGGGAAATCTAAATGCCATACCTTACAGAGAGTAGCCACACATTTAAATGCACGTACTTGGAGCTGTTAACTATACTAGACTTTTCCTAAATTTCTTTTACAATCGGTTTTCCAAATCCTCCAAACATCCGTTTGTTCTTTGCTTTGAATGTTACTCTGACACACAATTAAAAGCACAAAGTCAATAAATAAATTAAAGGTACAAGAAGTCTGACTTTGAATTAAACAAAGTTTAGAATGTTAAAGTGATTACAAATGAAAAGAAAATATTATGCTGAAAATAATTTATCAGAATTATTTCTACTTACAGCTGTACAGCTATGTCTTTTATAGATCAGTTGTGACTGGTAGCTGTGATTTCCCTCATTTCATTGTCAGAAATAAGTTGGGTAAATGCAACATCAGGGAAATGTATAGATTGTTTATTGTATTTTACTTCCTTGTAGCTTCTCAAATATCATTCTCGTCACAACATTCCTACTACTGAGAGGCACCATATTCTGATACATTGTGGTGTTTATGGTATTTTATTTTTTACCTTTCTTTTAAATTATGTGAATTATTCAAAAGAACTCTTTAAAGCATCTGAAACATCAAGGAAGTTCTGTATCTCATTATTTGCATAGAAAGTAACCTTTGGTTTTTAAGTCAAACTTGGAATTTCCCAACAGCTGAGCTGACCCACCTGCAATCCTCAATCTTAGGGAGTTGTTTGCTGTCAAGGACATGATATATCTTAATGCAAAACAACAAAGATTAACTTTTTAGAATGCTTATGAAGGAGGGCATCTTAAGAGACTTGGGACCCTGATGCACTTTTACAAAAAGGCATAATTAATGTTCCATAAAACAGTTTATTGGAAACATTGGAAGGGACTTTTGACAGTAAATAAACGTATTTAGAGGTGCGCCAAAACGAAAAAAAACTAGCTGGTTAGGAGACAATGCCTTTCAGAAATGTGAAAGAACCATCAAAGAAAACATTAGAAACAAAGTTAAGGTTTTCTCTTCATTTGTAACAAAGAAGCAGTTCTGCATCAAACAACAATTAACTTGTCATTCAAAAAATGTGATCTATATGCTAACATGTCCTTGCGGACTACAATATGTAGGACGCACCACAAGACAATTACACATCCGAACACATTAAAAAAGGAGCATTAAACCATAGTGAACCCTTACATTTTTAACACATCATAATAAAGATGCAAAATTCTCAAATTCTTAGGAATTGCAAGAATAAATAGCTTTAGGAGAGGGGGCAACCTTCTAGACCAGTTAGGTAAGGCTGAAATGAAATGGATTTATAATTTAAAAACTCTTATACCAAATGGATTGAATAATGACTTTGAACTTTGTCATTTTCTCTAAATTATTTTTTAATTTTTATTATAATTATATATATATATATATATACATATTTTTACTTTGGCTTTTAATATATATATTTTTTATGTATTTTATATAAATTATTCTATCTAGTGTATAAATACAAATGACTCTGAGGCTTTTTAATCGGTATATTAGTACATTTCTATCAAATTCTTACTACATTTTTATAAATCCATTTCAGGAGACAATGTATTTTTAAGGCAAGATGTTCATTAATTACATGGTTAATTAATGTGGATGGTGATAATGATTTTATACCACATACGCAAGTATTTATTTATTTATATTCTTATCCTGTATATTTACATATGATCTATTATATAGTTGTTATCTTACAGAATTACTATTTATGATAATGTATATTAACTAATTTATTCCCTTATAATATTAATGCTAAAGACCTACATTCTAAAATACAATTAAGGACTGTTTCAAATATAATTAAGGATTGTTTTAAATATATCTAAGGACTATTTTAATATGATTCTACATTGTGATCTTTTTTAATTAATTTATTATATGCATATACTTTAATTATAATGAAGAACCCAATTATGAACAATTGACAAATCTATGTGGACAATTTACTACTGATCTAATTAATCAAAGACGGATATAAAGGAGCACAGAAAGGGATCTACCAACGTACCTGAGGAAGTATAGCACGAAACCCCACCAAACGTAAGGGTCCAATTTGCCAGTTAGATATATAAATATATATATACAATTATTTTGATGAACTACACTAGAAAGGATGAATTAATTGTTTCAGGAGAAACGTAATTTTGAATTGACAAGTTGAATGCCAAAAAAGTTCCACGCAGGACTCAATAATGAAACTAATGCAGACACTTCATTGAGAACTTCACTCAACTTTCTTTGAGATACAGAAATGAGGAATAGTTCAACAGAAAATCATAAGCTGTGGGCCAACATTTTAGCTCAGTTGTAATCCCCCATTGGTTAATATGAGGTTCCTGGGGACCCCCATTTTTAAAATGTTATATGACAGAAGAGGTTGCAAGTTTTAGGCAGGAGCATGCAAGTACACACTCAATTTACATGCCTTTGTTTGTAATTTGCAAAATAAAAAATAAAGTTGCATAACCTTGCAAGCCCTCACAAGTAACTTGCAAATGAGAGAATCTGCAAATTGTTTTGCATGTGGACTCTCAGCTCAGAATGATCACTTGACTTTTTAGTGAATAGACACAAATAACATGGGAAAGGAAAAAAGCAAACAAAAGAAAAATTTGGAGAGGTGGTGGCCTGTGCCAGAAGTGGATAGCCCCAGAGCTGTAGCCACCCATTTTAACCAATAAAGTGCACAGACCCCTACTGCTTTTAAATCTAATGATCTCACCCATCAACTCATAACTGTTGGGAAGTATGCTAATTGGAAAGGAATTATTTCTGTACCACTACCATTTTAGGATGCTACATTATGTATACACAATAAAATGTAGATCATCATGATGGCACAATGTAAGATTGCTTTACCTGTTCATAAAGCTGTGCAGTTATATGGTACACATGACGAGCCCCTCCCAGTATTTTTACCTTGAGATGAACCTAGTATTAAAATGATCTTTATCCCTAAAGTGGACTGTAGTCATCAAAAGCACTCACATCAGAGGTGCATGAAGTCCATGCATGAAGCAGTGCAGCTTAGGTAGAGTGGGCCTTGACAGAGCTAGGTGGTATGCATAAAGGATTTAATTTAATTGGCTCAATGTCGTTATGGGTGTGGTTGGTATCCAAGATATATAAGCGGGAGCCATTTTGTAAAGGCTCACTTAACTGCTTTTCCAAATCCTGGTTGTTCGTTTATTTGGGCGATTTTGCTTTGGAGAGGCCTTTGCTTTATTTTCCA
This sequence comes from Spea multiplicata, assembly GCA_009364415.1. Lineage (NCBI taxonomy): Eukaryota > Metazoa > Chordata > Amphibia > Anura > Pelobatidae > Spea > Spea multiplicata. The sequence continues at coordinate 6,961 of VKOC01021441.1, forward strand.
GGTATGGAGCAGGAAATTGAGGAGCTTTTGGAAGGAATTTGGATGGCTACGAGGGATCAGCTGGCGCCCGTGCTGGATGTCGGGGCGATTCCTTCATCGGGTCGGCCTGTTCGGCGCACAAGGCATCTGGAACCATTGAGCCCTGAAGTGTCGATGGGAGGACGGCGTGTTCGGAGTCGCTCGGGTGAGAGATGCGACGAGAGCGGAGGAGGCCGCAGCGGAGCTGGTGTTTGAGGGAGCAGTGCAGTGAGGGTGCCACGTGGTCTACAGAGAGTGTTGGCTGAGCGGAGGAACCTCCATGACGACCTGGCTGGTATAGGGCATGGCTACACCGGCAGGTACGGAGGATCGCACGCGGCAGGCCCCGGGAGATTGCCGGTACATCGGGCTCTGTTGACGGAGGATGATGTAAGCTAGACCATAGGCCACAGGCGACCTCGTGGTGCTATCACGGCTTTGGCGGCATCACGGCTTTGGCGGCCTCATTGTTGCATCGTTGGGCCAGGGGCGGCGTCGCAAGCAGGATACTGGGGCTTTTGCGGTAGCGAGCGGATCGCAGGTGGGCCGCACTTTTGATTTTGGAGGCCAGGCTCAGGATGTTGGTTCTTTCGGGGAGGGTGAAGGGGTTCTCGACTGGTCGGTGGGGTTAGGCAGTGGTTTGGGTCATGCTTGTATTAGGTCTAGATCTACTAGCAGGAGCCCTGTGAGGGAGTATGGTGTTTCTAGTCATTTTAGATCCAGAATTCCTGTCAGGCAGAGTTCTTGTGGGGATTCTCTTGTTGTGCCTCAGCTTTCCTCTCCTTCTAGGTCCAGGAACCCGAGGAGGGTGACTCGTCTGACCCAGCGGGGACATTCGGCAGCAGTGGCTGGGAGTGATAGGAGTGCAGCCTTGCCACATGACTTTCGAGAAGGCAGTGGTCAGGGGGGCAGCCTTGGGGCCAGGAGCTACAGCCGGAGGTTCCGGTGGTGAGCTACAAACTTCGGTTACTACTCAAATTTTGTTGGATGGTTTGAAGAGTTTGTTTGGGTCTCAGCAGAAGGGGTCTCATAGTGGGTCAGGCTGTGGTCAAGTATGGTCTTCGTCGGGCTCCGGGCAGGGAGCGGTTGGTCCTGTGGCGGTCCCAGAAGTTGAAGGTGTTTCTAGTGGTGAGGTGTCAGCGGTTGGTGTAAGCTCTTCGGAAGTTAGTGTCAAGAGGGCAGAGTTGGTAGGTGGAATGGTCCTTTGGGGATCCATCTTAAGCAGGAAGTTGAGGATAAAATTTGGAAAGGGGAGTTTTTTGAAATCTTCTCTCTGTTACCATTACAGGAGTTTCTTGATTTGAAGGAAGAGTATAAGAAGGATGCTAAAAAGGAGGAGGAAGAAAAGTAAAAGAGGTATAGGAAGATTCCTAAGGCATTTGGAAATTGGTTGAGGGGTTTTTGTATTTTGGCTAGTGTCATTGGGGAGAACGTGTGCTCTCCTCTTTTTTGTTACTTAGATGGTATTTGGGAGGCTTATCGAACTTATGGGGATTTAGCATGATGGAAGTATGACGAACAGTTTAGGCAGCGGTTGTCAGCTAATCCAGGTATGCGGTGGGACCAAATGGACCTGCCATTATGGATGGCTTATGATGGCTCAGAAGGCTCAGCTCTTTCAGCCAGGGGCCAGCGTGGGAGGACAAGTTTCCACGGCGGCCAGTAACAAGAAAGGTTTCTGCTGGCTGTTTAATGACAGTCAATGCAAATGGGGGTCGGCTTGTAAATTCAAGTATGAATGTTCCAGTTGTGGGGGTTCCCATAGTCTCGCCAGATGCTTTAAGAAGGGTAAATCAGGTGGAGTCTCAGGATCTGCTGTGACTGGATCGAGGGCCGCTTCCTCTGGGGCTAACCCCAGTGAAGTTAAAGGCGATGCTCCCCTGACTAAGCCGCTATGGTGATCGCGAGGCGGCTAGGTTTATGCTGGAGGGTTTTCGTTCGGGTTTTTATATTCCGTTTTGTGTTTGGCAGCTTCGTGGTCATAAATTGAAATCGGAGTTTCCAGAGGTGGTGAAGGAAAAGTTAGCTAAGTCTTTGTTCTTTCAATGAATGGTTTCCAGAACGTTATAGGGGACTCCTTATCTCGTTTTCAGTGGGATCGGTTCCTTGAGGTGGCGCCGGGGGTCCAGGACTCGGGTCTTGTTTGTCTGTACGAGATGTGGCAATTAGGGACCGGTTGCATGCAGGAGGCGTAAGGGCATCATTGGCACCGGTAATGTGGTCGGCATATGGTAAGGTCTGGGAGGAATGGGATAGGCTGGTTTCATGTGCCGGTCCTGTTGGTACTGCTGTGGAGCAGTTAGATGTGTTGCTATGGTTCTTGTTTGATTTCATTTTCAAAGGGGTTTCGTCGGCGGCGCTTGGGGATAATATGTCGGCCTTGGCGTTTTTGTTTAAACTTAATGGTTGGAGGGATCACACTAAGGAGTTTTTGGTATGCCAGGCTCTAAAGGATATGATGTTGTGTTGCATCCATGGCATGGGTCCACGCTATGTCCGGTGCGGGGTTGCTTGGAATTTTTGAAATATCGACCTGATGTGGTTGGGCCTCTGTTGCTGCATGAGGACGGGTCAGTGTTGTCTCGGTTCCAATTTTTACGTATTTTTCGTGTTTGTTTGGAGCGTTTGGGTCTGGATCCGAGACAATTTAGGGCTCACTCATTTCGGATTGCGGCTACTACGGAAGCAGCCCGTTAGGGTTTCAGTGACGATCTGGTTAAAAAACTGGGTCGTTGGGAGTCTGAGAGGTTCTAGATGTATGTTCGCCCGGAGGTCTTGTTATGACAAGTGTTTTGCTGGTTTGGGTCATTAATTGGTTTTGTTTTTTTCAGCTTTGGTGGCATGGATCCTGGGACATTTCCACATCTACTGGGCCGGTCGGAGAGCCACAGTTCGTATGACGTTACAACAGCTGTTCTTTCTGGAAGATTGTCTGTTACTGCGGTGGTTTGGTCTTCGGGGTGCAGGATGGAATGACGTGTGTGCGGAACGTTGGCGGCTCCTACAGGTGGAGCAGGTTCCATACTTTGTTTTATTTCATTCAGGGGGAAATGATTTAGGTGTGGTTCCCCAGCGTGAGTTGGTTTGGAGAATGAAGAGGGATGTTGAAATGTTGCAGGAGTTGGTTCCGGCAGTTTTGGTGGTGTTGTCGGAGATGGTTCCGAGGTTAAATTGGTGGCATGTGTGGAATGTGGTTGCCCTTGCTCGTAGTAAGGGTAAAATGAATAAACTCATGGCGAGCTTTATTAGGCGATGTGGGGGCCTGGTAATACGGGAGCTTTGTTGCCCGGTTATTTTAGAGAGAATGTGGTCCACTTAATGGATGTGGGCCTGGATTTTTTGAATTTGGGTTCTCAGGACACGTTAACCCGAGCTCAGTGTGGCGGGGCTCAGACAAGTTCTGTGCCTGTGGTGGGATAGTTTGGGATAATTTTTTTGGTACAGTGGATTTTTGGTTTGATTTTACTAATTTGACTTGGTTCAAGTTAGTTTGGTAGGTTTCGAGCTGGCCTGTGGCTCAGAACCTGGGGTGGTGTAGGGGTGTCTCGGTATGCCCCTGCGTTGGTTATTATTTGGTTAAATGGTCTGGCAGGTGTGTCTTGGTATGTCTCTACCGTGGTCAATGTGTTAATGTGGAGGCACCTGTTATGTGTTGGTGCCACTGTTATACTGTTAATGTGTTTACCATGGGGGGTCATTGTTAATAAATGGGAAATCTGTTATCTATGTTTTTACTGTGTTGGTCTGTTTTGACAATGACCTTTAATTAATGTAAATGTTAATAAAGATGTGGAAATTATATTTGCCAAAGAGATTAAGAATAAACACCAATCGCTATAAAATACTATAAACAAATACTTCCCAATATCTGTACTGCTGCTGCCCAACAAACACTCCCTCAAATGTTCAACAACTCAAAACCAACAATATTGGGGCACATGTACATAAAAAGGAAAAAATAACACACAATAGTGTAATACAGTCAAATAATGTGTATTAAAAAATCTGTAAAACGGATAAACTCACAAACGAAAGTAATATGAAAAGCTTCTCAAGGGTTAAAGTTGACAATATCTTTATTTCTTTGTAAAATATGTAGAAATGGACATGAAACCAAAATAGTGCAGTATCCTTAAGTAGTTCTCATTGCAAAGAAGAAAATGCCCTTATAGTCTTGATGGCATAACCATAATGTTATGCATCTGCGTGTAAAATAAAATTCTGTAAGACTCCAACACTATAAGTTTCTCTCAGCGCGTTTCGCCATGTATATTGGCTTCCTTAGGAGAGTATCTGATGTAGGAATCTTCTATCAGTCGTAAAAATCTGTATTTAAAATCAATTTGATCGATAGATAAAAATCTGTAGTCTTGGTGTATGTATTCGTCGAATGTCGATATTTATTTGTGTTATATCTCCCCCTCACCAGTGTGATTCTACTAGGTCTATGCCTCTTATTTTAAACTTGGGAAAGGAAAATGATTTGCAACTATTGCATAGCGTCTGTCACTGTCGCGGCTTCGGATGCCGCCGGGAGTGTCATCATCCCGGCTCCGGACGCCGCCGGGAGGAGGTCTGACCGCGGTTCCCGTACGCCGGCCGTTTGGGATGGTGGTCGGTCCTCCGCTCGCGGCATTAGTAGCGGGCGAAGGGTTGTCCGCGGGTCCCGGGAAAACATCTCCCCGGACAGTGGACGACCCTCCGCCCGAGGTATTGGGACACGGGGAGGATTCAGCCCCGGGAACAGTAGTTCCCGGAGCCTGTGTACTTACCCGTCCTCCGGTCGTCGGTCCGCCTCCCGGGCACGCCGCACGTTGTAGGAGGAATGATGGACGGCTGGGGGGTGTGGTTTTGGTTCTGCTCCGGGAGGGGCTTGTGATATGGCGCCAGTTTTAAAAAGCTGGCTGTGCCTTTCACAAGCACCCTGTTGTGGTCTACAGTTTGCGTTTTTGGCTCGTGCAATCAAGTTTCCTGTTTTTGACCTCTGGCTTGCTTGAGTCTCCCTTGCTCTACGATTCGGTACCTTAGCTTGTGATCTCTGGTTTTGACCCCTGGCTCGTCTGACTATCCGCTCCGTGCATCTGACCTCTGGCTTGGCTGACTACCTGCTCCGTGTATCAGACCCCTGGCTCGTCCGACTATCCTGCTTTCCGTGTATCAGTCCCCGGCCTCGTCCGACTCCCTGCTCCGTGTACCAGACCTCTGGCTTTGCTGACTACCCGCATTGTGCTCCTGTCTCGTGCTGCGCCTTGCCGCGGCTGCTGCCGCAAAGAACCTATCTCCAGCTGGTGGGAGGTTGTCCGCTGTTGGGATCGTCTAAGTCCTGGACTACTGCTGCCGGGAATTCCCCTCTCAGTAGCGGTAGTTTGGGCAGAAGAACTTCTGCGGGGACGACATTCCTTAATAGTCCAGCGTAACAGTGACAGCGTCTTTGGACACTATGTTTCACATTTTTATTCCGAATTGCGCCTTGATGTTCCAAGGCCCTCACGTTTAGTTCTCTTGAAGTGCAGCCTATGTATTGCGTGTCACATGTACATTCTAAAAGATACACCACATTCTTAGAATTGCAATGTATAAATTTTTGACTACATATTCTTTCCTTGTGATGGTACATACAAAATATGTTATCTTTTTTATCTGACAATTACAGGTTTTACATAATTTACACCTTCCACAACAGTGGAAGCTCGGGGGTTTTCTAGACAAGAAATGTTCTAATGGTTTCTGTATTGTTGGGAGAGCACTAGGAGCCACAATACTTTTTATCAATAATGTTCGTTTTTTCTGGAAGGGACTCTTGTAATATCATATTTCCCTTTAATATTGGCCAGCATGTATTGCTTTTTTGATTTTAAAAGCTTTATCATTATATTGTGTAAAAAAATGAGAATTAAACTCATCCTTCTTTTTATGGTTTTTATTATTCAAAATTCATCTTTATGAATTGAACTAAAACTATTTACTAGTAGCTCTTCAAGATAATTTCTCTCTTCAAATTCATTAAATAATTGGTGGCTCTGAACTAAAAAATCTTCATCTCGTGTACAGTTTCTTCGTATTCTGGCTATCTGTCCCTTTGGTATATTATTTAGCCAGTTTGGGTGGTGACAGCTGGAGAAGTCGATTGTTGTTGATTTCCTGTATATTAGATGTCGCTGTGATTCATTTTATTTTGACCATTTTTGTACTTCCACCTCTACCTGTTGTACTATTGTACTAATTTTCATGCCCGCTTTGCTGTGAAAGTATGTTCTCCTAATGTTATACACTGTATTGGAAGCGTCTAAAATGTTGAAAATACAATAGAAAACTTTAAATTAAAAAAAAAAAAGAATTTTTAGTTCAGAGCCACCAATTACGTAATGAATTTGAAAAGGGAAATTATCCTGAAGAGCCACTAGTAAACAGTTTTAGTTCAATTCATAAAAACAAAGAGATCAATTTTTTAATAATAAAAAACATAAAAAGAAGGATGAGTTTAATTTCTCATTTTTGACACAATATAATGATAAAGCTTTTAAAATAAAAAAAGCAATAAATAAATGCTGGCCAATATTAAAATCCGATATTACAAGAGTACCTAAACCGAAGATTATTGATAAGAAATCAAGAAATGTAAAAAGTATTGTGGCTCCTAGTGCACTCCCAACAATACAGAAACCATTAGAACATCTCTTGTCTAAAAAAACCCGAGCTTTCACCACTGTGGAAGGTGTAAATTATGTAAAACCTGTAATTGTCAGAAGAAAAAGATAAGAAGGAAAGAATATGTAGCCAAACAAGTTATACATTGCAAATCTAAGAATGTGGTGTATCTTTTAGAATGCACATGTGACACGCAATACATAGACCGTACTTCAAGAGAACTAAAAGTGAGGCCCTTGGAACATCTAGGCAGAATTCAGAATAATAATGTGAAACATAGTGTCTCAAGACACTATGCAATAGTTGCAAGTCATTTTCCTTTCCCGGGTTTAAAATAATAGGCATAGACCTAGTAGAACCACACTGGCGAGGGGGGATATAACACCAATATTGTCTCAAAAAGAACCAGAATGGATTTACAAATTTAGAAAGTACAAAAAAGGTGGACTAAATACAGACCTCGATATACTTACCCTTATGAAATTAATATAGTCCTTTTTAACCCCATGACAAGACTGTTTCTTACTCGTAGTACATTTAGGGCCAATGACTCTTTTAACATAATTTCAGTGTTGCTGTTTAGCTGTGATTTTCTTTTTTCTCATTTCGTGCTCCTACACATATTATATATTGTTTTTTTCAGGACAAACAGGACTTTCTTTATATACCATTATTTTTATCATATAATCTAATTTACTATAACAAAAATGATAAAATATGGTGATTTTTTGGTTAAAAACTGACCTTTTCTCACTTTAAAAAAAACCCAAACATTTTTACTCATCAGTAAAAACTAATGAAAAAAAAACTGCTAAATAGATTCTACAATTTGTCCTGAGTTTAGAAACACCCAATGATTTTATGTTTTTTGGCTTTTATTCCTGCACGTTATGGGGCAATAAGTAGAAGTAGCGGTTTGCTATTTCAAAACCAATTTTTTCCCAAAGCTGATATTCTGTCCCATGTGCTATTTCGGGTATCTTTGAAGCCAGCCAATGCTATTTACCCCAACAAACCATATATTTTTAAAAACTAGACACCACAATTTTAACAATTTCTATGCACTAGTTCTACCATCAGCCTTTGTCAAAGTTTATGATAGTACAAAAAACATTGTATTTTTTTCACACACGTTGTACTCCAGGTATAAATTTACTGCACCTGGTATATGTCACTGCCAAACAACATCCCAATATGTGTTCCACAACATCTCCTGAGCGCAGTGATACCCCACATACATGGGTTTGTTAGGTTATTTGGGGACTAAAAGGCCCTTTTTGAGAGGTGTGCATTTTTCAAACTGGAATTTTGACTTGTCAAAAAGTCTGCCCACATATCCTATTTCAGGTATTTTCGAAGCCGGCCAATACAATTCACTCCATCAAACCACCAAATATTTTTTTAAATCTTTAAAGTGTGGGTGCGGCCTATATTCAGGGTTTAGCACAGGAATGCGCAATTCGTATCACCCATCGTCCGGGACATGCAGTTCCGGGCACCGAGCAGGCAGCGCCACGTCTGCTCAATGTGCTTTAACAAGATCGTTAAAGCACATCGTGCAGACGTGCCGGCAGCGGAGGTGAAAGTGCCAGCACCGGAAGCTGTATACGCATATTGCGTAGATGTCCCCTGCCCCGCAAGACACCCGGGAGTCTGCTTTGGTAAGTCTAAGGGGGGGCACATCTTGGGGGCAGAGTGACAGCATATCGCGGGGGAGGGCAGAGTGGCAGCATATCTCGGGGAGGGCAGAGTGGCAGCATATCTATTACAAAAAATTTTCTTTAAAAAAGCACCTAACTTTTCGGGTGCCGCCTATAATCAGATGCGGCCTTTAATCGAGCCAATACAGTATGTTTGCACCTAATAAAGTGTAAGTGTCTTTACAATTCAACTATGCACCTGTCATGTAGTGCTTGCCATAATGTTGTGTTTACCCAACTTCTTTCTGACGATGAAATGCAGGAATCACACCTACATGCATGGAGTGCAACCACACCTTCAGCTTTAGGGCAAAGTGCTCAAGAATTTGTTGTGCAAAACGAGTTTTACTGTCCAGTTAGAAGCCTTTTTCCAAATGTGTTCCTTTAGCAGTTCCCACAGAACAGTGATAAGTACTTTTCCAGAGACCTGACATTGAACATTTTATTCAACAAATATCAAGACAAGAATAAATTTGCCATAAACTGGAGCTCTCTAAATAGATAAGGAAGTAGGCAGGTAAGCTCCTAGCAATTACGAAATGCTTCATTTAGTGCGAATGAACATTTCACCAAATGGTAGTCAGGGCTGGCTTTAGGTGTTCGCCCCCCCGAGGTTCCCTATTTGCCACACTGACTCTGCAGGTTAGGGGAAGACTGTGAGGGTCAGTTCAGTCTTCCCTCTTTCTGACCCTACCGCGAGAGATGTCCCCTCCCCTGTAATCATTCCCAGAGTCCCTTTCTCAACTCTTTCACTAAGCCATACCTCTCTTTTCCTTCCTCCCTGTGAACTATAGATCAAATAAACAACACATATAAACAGCACTTGCATGCATGGGTCATCTGCATAAGACATACAGACCATATATTTGCAGGTATATATAAATAATGTATGGAAAACATAGCATAGGAGATACAGATCAACAGAATAACACACAAACCAAGTTTTTCAAGTATAGATCAATTGGAAATCACAATGTGGATGCCAGCTCTGGCATCCACATTGCCCACATAGAACCTGACCAGCAGCCCAGAGTGAGCCAACTTTGTCCCCAAACAGTCCTGCATAAGACATCTTTGCCCCCAAACAGCACCCTGTGCTTTGTCTCATAAACACCGTGTTTGTGCCATCTTTGCCTTTCCCCAAATCACTTAAACATCCATGAAACACACAAAAACCTATACAGTAACTCACTCATTTACTCTTTCATTCACACAGTCATTCATTCTCTCACTCATTCATTTACACAAACCATTTACATATATTCATTAATGCATTCTCACAAATCATTCAAGCAATTAATCCACACAATTAATTCTCTTACTCATTCACACAATTCATCCACACATTAATTCATTCCTTCTCTAACTCATTCTCACTATTTATTTCAATATTCTTACAATCCTTCATCTAATCACCTATTCCCCCTTTCACACAATCTACCCCTTTCCCCTTCTCACTATCTACTCTGTCTCCCCTTCGCACTATGTATCCCCTCTCCCCCTTCTCACAATCTACCCCATCCAACTTTTCACTATCTACCCCCCTATCTCCCTTTTCATTAAGTACCCTTTAATGGTGTAGCTGAAATGCCTCGATAGCAAGGCATTCAGCAACACCGAACATCCACCCCAGGATGCGCTGTGACCGCTCCGGAGAGTTGACATTTTTTTTATATTTTTTGCAATAAAAAACACAAAATAAATTACTACCACAAAGTTTGACAAGTGGTATGACGGACCGACCAGGGACCTCAGGTTGTCCCTCTTTCCAGGGCCCATAGTCTGTAGTAAGGAGGCTGGCACTCAGTCCCCTCCAGGAGCCCATGGCTTCCGTGACATTTCTCCCCCTTTGCAAAGAGACTAACACAGGAGGAGACCCCAGACGGGTTGACTCTGAAGTTAGTCAGTCCATCCTGTCCCAACTGGTCCCCTAGCCCAATTGCCCCTACAAGTGCAGTGCTCACCCGGCCAAACTCTGCCTCTCCCGATGAACATACCAGCCGCTGGAGAGAAGTGCCAACTGCCCCTTCTCCCTGGAGTGTACTCAGCCGCTGGGGAGTGATGCCACCTGCATCCCCTCCCTGGTGATCCTGATTGAGGGATGGGCCAGTTGCACACATTCTTAACCACTTGCCCAGCTGCTGAGGAATGACGGTGCCTGCGTCCCCTCCCTGGTGCTCATGTTTCCACTGGGGAGGAAGGACAGGTTTCTCTGCTCCCGGACTTTTGAGATGCTGCAGTGGAGACTGGCTGGCTGCGCCATCTCCTATGCACTCACCCAGCCACTGGGGAGTGATGCCGCCTGCATCCCCTCCCTGGTGCTCCTGCTGCCACTGGGGAGATGTGCCGGATGCGCCGTTTCCCAGGCCATCTGTCAGCCGCTGGGGAGGGAGGACGATATCCTCAGCTCCCTCAATTGGGATCTACCGCTAGGGAGGGAGGACAGGTTCCTCCGCTCCCGAATCTGTGAGCTGCCGCTAGGGAGACTGGATGGCTTTGCCATCTCCGCATTACGCAATCAGCTGCTGGGGAGGGATGCCGCCTGCACCCCCTCCCTGTTGGTCCTTCTGCCGTTGGGGAGATGGGGTGACTGCCGCATCTCCCTGAATATCTGTCAGCCGCTGGGGAGGACTGCCAGCTGCACCCCCTCCCTGGTGCTACTTCTGCCGCAGGCACAACAAGAGGAGAATTGGTTTATTTTAGACGACTGGATATATCCAGCAAAACACACATAAGAGAAGATATTGGGATACAAACCGCCCCCTTAATCTGCCTCCCAGGGGCAGTAAAGGGATTAACAATACAAAGGGGCACAGACACCACTAAAATAAGGAATACACATTGTCTTGATTAGATCATCTCCCAGACCTTAGTGTGCTGTGTGTAAACGGTTAGGAAAATAAGGCAATAATAAAATACATTTTTATTAATAACACACAAAAGGATAACATTAACTGAGGGGTAGGGTGAGTCTAGGAACCATTACAGTCCAAATCTGTTTCCGAGCTCCACAGTCTTTAGAGTCTCTTATGATTTGGATAACGTGGCACTCCTTACCAGGGCCCGTAGTCTGTAGTAAGGAGGCTGGCACTCAATCCCCTCCAGGAGCCCATGGCACGGAGGCTTCCGTGACAAGTGGTAGTAGAATCAGTGCATGGAAAGGGTTAAAATACCAACATTTGAAATACATTGGTGTCTATTTTTAAAAATATATATGGTTTGATGGGGTAAATTGCATTGGTCGGATTTAAAGATACCCCAAATAGCACATGGGGCAGCATGACCAGATTTGAAAAAAAAATGGGTTTGAAATAGCAAAACACAAGTCCTTATCTCCTAATAACTTGCAGAAAAATAAAAAAAAACATTGGGTATATCTAAACTCAGGACAAATTGTAGAATCTATTTAGCAGGTTTTTCATTAGCTTGTTTTGATGAGTAAAAATATATTTTTTTAAAAAGTGAGGAAAGTTGTTTTCATCATATTTTTTTTATAGGAAATTAGATGATAATGATCAAAAAATGGTATCTGAAGAACACCCTACTTGTCCTGAAAAAAACATATTTGTAAGACAAGGTTTTTCCTCGCTCACCTCTCACCGCCCTGTTCCATCATGATACCAATTTACCAGCACCTACATTACCTCCTGAATACCTACCTTTCATGGATGTATTTGAGAAGAAAAGAGCTAATACCCTGCTGCTGCACCGCCTTTATGATTGCCATATTGACCTTATACAGGCTATACCTTTTGGACGTATATACCCCCTATCTGAACCTGAACTCCAGGTCCTTAAGGAGTACATAGACGATAACCTTAAGAAGGGGTTTATACGGCCTTCCACATCCCCTGCTGGTGCCAGGATATTATTTGTCACAAAAAAAAGATGGCGGTCTCTGTCCCTACATCAATTACAGGGTCCTTAACAAAATAAAAATGGTATCCACTACCACTTATCCCTGAGTTATTGGGAGGGTCAACACTGCCAACATTTATACAAAGATTGATCTAAGAGGTGCATACAACCTAGTTCGTATCAAGAAGACTGATGAATGGAAGACAGCGTTCAATTCCAGGTATGGCCATTTTGAATACCTAGTCTTGTCCTTCGGCCTTTGCAGTGCACCTGCAACATTTCAAGCATTTCTCAATGATATTTGACTACTTAGATCAGTTCATGGTAATCTATTTGGATGACATCCTTATATTCTCCCTGTCTCTTCAGGAACACATAAAACACGTGTCACTTGTCCTGAACCGATTATGTCTGCACAGTCTCTAAGCCAAGCTTGAAAAATGTATTTCATGTCACCTCTGTTGAATTGTTACAATATGTACTTTCACCTCACAGCATCAGAGACTTTTCCTTGGTTGCAAAGCCCCTGACCAGTGCGAGAATCTGTTAAGGGACCCCTCCCCCCAAAAAACATGATTTTTACACAATTCTTTTTCAACAAATTACATATTGAATCATATCTGTCAACTTTTTCAACTTACTTTATCTTTACCCCCCCTTCTCACACTCTCTACCCCCCCTGTCACACTATCTATCCCCTTCTCACAATATCTACCCCCTCTCTCCCATTCTCCCAATCTACACTCTCCCTACCCCCATTCTCAATATCTACCCTCCCCCTTCTCACATCTAACCTCTCCGTACCCCCTTCTCACCATCTACCCTCTCCATACCCCCTCTCTCACCCTCCCCCTTCTCACCATCTACTCTCTCCCTCCCCCCCTTCTCACTCTCTACTCTCTCCCTACCCCCTTCTCACTATCTACCCTCTTCCAACCCCCCTTCTCACTATCTATCCTCTCCCTTATCCCTTTGTAGGTCACTTACCCTGCCGTCCTGTGGTAGGAGCGTGATGCCTCTGTCTCGCTGCTCTGCTGCGGTGCGCGCGGCTTCACTGCTGAGTGTGAAGCACCGGCACCCGAGACAGAAACCCAATGCTCCCACCGCTGCAGTCGGGGCAGCACTGAGGCAGGTGGCGGCAGCCAGTAGAGGAGACAGAAGGGCGCCGAGCGGATGCTGAAAACTACAGCTCTGCACCCCTTGGGCCCCCTGATAGGCAGAACTCCAGGGCCCGGTCACAGTCGCGACCCCGGTAGTTCCGTCACTGCCTATGTTAACATGACAGAACCAGAAATTTTAGTGAAATCCCCTGGCAGATCAAGCATTCAGAAAGTTACAGCTTCTGTTCACCACTGATCCAATCTTGATTCTCCCTGATGCCACTAAACAATATGTGCTGGAAGTTGATGCTTCCGATATAGCAACTGGGGCTATTCTATCACAGCGGTCAGGTGAAAAACAACAGTTGCACCCTGTGGCTTTCTTCTCCAAAAGGCTCTCGCCGGCTGAAAAGAACTATAATGTAGGAGAGAAGGAGTTATTAGCCATTAAGCAAGCTTTGGAAGAAGGGAGACACCTTCTGGAAGATCCTGTATTAGTCTATACGGACCACCGAAACTTGGAATATTTACGTATTGTCACGGGCGCGGTCAAGGTTTACCTAGGTCTCCTCCTCAAGTGGCTCTGTTGGCGAGTTACCACATTGCAGACCTCTGCTTTAAGGGTCACGGTGTAGGCAGAGGTTAAGTGTCCCAGGTTGTTAGGACGAGTCCCACATCCAAAGTACGTGTTCCAGTGCCCCAATCAAGTTATACCCGGGCTGTGGGTATCCTATGGACATGTCCTCCGGCCACTCTGACTGCTTCGGCTTTAGGTAGATAAGCCGACAAGGGGATAAGGCTGGGTATTACCAGTGTAATGGTAGCTCCACTGTCATGGAGTCCTTGGGCATATTGGCCGTTGACCCAGACCTCCTGTCGGTGGTGATCTTGGTTATCTCCTGCAGCAGCCTGGACCGGGTCTACCTCATGTAGTACACCAAAGTCCTCTTCATTGCCCAGACAATACGCCGTTGGTGGGACAATCTCCCCCGGGATGGTTCCAGTGGGTCGGGTAGCAGTAGGACAGGCAGTTTGTAGGTGTCCTACCTGCCCGCATCGGAAGCAGGTCCTGCCCTCCAGTCGCTGTAGCCGGGGTGGTAGTCCTTGGGTCCCTTGACTTGGACCCCTGGGCTGCATTATAGAGCGCCAGGCGAGCTGGCTATGTCGATGTGACCGTCATTGGTGGGTTCCTGGGACAGATAGACGGGGAGGATCTGGGAAGTTACAGGTTGGGCTCTCCTGTTAATATCTTTATGAGAAGTGCACTGTGAGTCAAGATATTCATCCACCAGAACCGCAGCTTCATCTACTATGAAGCGGGCCAATAACCGTTCCTTGACCCTCCCATAGTTTTGGCAGTCCTCGGTAGGCATGGACTCAAATGCTGTCCTAGCCTGGCCTGTGAGTTTACCCACCAAGAGCAGCACCCATATGTTTGGCTCCAGGTCTGGTCTATCTTGTCCTCAGGGTCTCTGAAGGGCTGGATTGCCTGGTATGGTATTTGGGCTGTCTGTTCCCCTAGGCTGGGGGACACGGTGTCACGAACGCTCCTCTTCACCAGAGTACCCATTTCTGGCAGGTACCTGTCCATGTTCACTGTCATCTGCTCAAACCACTCTATGTATCCACATTTAAACGCGTGTGCACGATATCCTAGTCACCTTTATTGGTTCCCCAGTGGATGTGTTGGCGCGTGCCTCAGTATGATGTCACTAAAGGGCCGTGGGTTAAAGGGACGTGGGTTAAACGAGCGACAGATTTAAAAGCCATTTTTTTTTGATTCTTTAGAGCTGCTGCGCTGTATTGTATGTGTATTCCTTGCTGTTGCTGACTCCGGATTGTTTGACCTTCCTGTTGCTTATCTGTTATCCTGACCCTGGCTTGTGACCCCGACTTTGCTGGTATGAGGGAATGATGATAGACGTAATTGGCTTGAGACAGACAATGGCCAGGACACAGAGATAACAGGAGCGCACAGGATTAACAACTACCTGTTGTATAATTGATAGGTATGCAGTAGTCATACCTACAAGGGGTCTTAAGACAAGGGCTGACTCACACAATAACAGGGGAAACACTTCCCACCTATACAATCAACAATGCACCGAATGCAAGGACATTCAGCTTTTTTCCTACAACAGAATGTCCAGCTGACAGAGTTTTAAGACTCTGAGTAGTGAAACCTGGGGAAAATCAGTAGAAAATGACCCCCTGTGTCCACACACAGAAACCCCAGTCATGGAGGGTTCTGTCACACCACTGTCAATGTTTGCCTCAGTATATAATGATAGCAGTTATGTTGTACCAGCGGCAATGTCTACCTCCGTATATAGTTATAGGTGTTATGCTGTACCCCCATCAAAGCCTGCCTTATTATATAATGATATATAATATGCTGTACCACCATCAATGTCTGCCTCAGTATATAATGATAGCAGTTATCCTGTACCACCGTCAATGTCTGCGCCAGTATATAACAATAGAAGCTATGCAGTTTTAAAGTGTGTGTGTGTGTGTGGGGGGGGGCACATACGGGATCTGCCCCAGGTGCCAAATACCCTTATAATGCAAGAGCTTTACCTTTTTAATGACATCAACATCAAATTGCCCTATGAATTCATTCCATGAAAGTCTTCATACAAAAAATAATGACGAAACACCTGATACAAAAAATAGAAGCAAAACAAAAATAATAAAACTTTATGATTGATGATTGTATAGTGAAAAGTGGCTATGCAGGAACGTGTCTATGTACTTGCTTGATCATCGACATTTAGTGTTTGAAGGATGAATTGAATCATTCTTACATTATAATACACTGTGCAGTGTACTCTCAATACAGTATAAATACAGTATAAATACGGTACTTTACAGAACAGGGGTGATGGCTATGTGGAACAGCCTCCCAGCAGAAGAAGCTTGAGGTCCACAAAACCTGTTAGGTTTCTTACTTTTATTTAATATAATAAAGCCTTACTTAATTAAATGAATCAGTAAGATTTAAGATTTTTATTATTAATGGGTTTAGTTTTAGAGTGATCTGAGATAGGAGTTTTTTCAGTATAGATATCTCAGGCATTACAACAGTTAACTATAGCCGTGTTATTCCATTTGCTATATGTAACCTTTTGTGCCCTGTCCTCAGGGCCGGCCCTATAATGGAGAGAGAGAGGGGCGCCGAGTGGTTTTCGCTTACCCGCTCGGCGCCCCTCTCTCGCGAGTCTCCCTGTTCGGTCTCGGTGCAAGCTTGTAATGCTGAGTGCCGGAAGTTGCGTTAATTTCCGGCGCTCAGCATTACAAGCCGGCACCGTGGCAGAGCAGGGAGACTCGCCGCAGGACGATTTAAAGGTAAGTACCCGGGGGGGGGGGTAGTATGGGGGCGGCAAAGTTTAAAATTCGCCCCAGGCGGCGTTAAGTCTTCGGCCGGCCCTGCCTGTCCTTGACGGTTTCCTGGGTAGTATACATTTGCTAGTACTTAATAAACAGCACCTGATAGATTAATGGCACTCTGAATGCTAAATGCTGTACTCCCTCTGTACCTTGACCACATTTTCTGGGAATGCTACCAATAATCATAGCTAGTATAAGCCTGCATAACCCTAAAAACTAACATTTTCTAATGACTGTCAACAAATGTAACTAAATTTCTGCGGGTTTTGCCATTAGTTTTCGCTTGTCATCAGAACCCTCCTTGTTATCAGAGGTTTGTACTAACGCACAAAATAGGCAATTTTTCGTTTAGAAAAACAAACACCCCCCCCATGTTAGTATAAATCCAAATGCACACATCTACAATAATTTCCACAAAAAGATTAATACATTTGCTCTTACCTTCAGTGAAAAAAACTTTATTCATTTCTCAACATCTTCAGATCAAGATGTTTGCATTAAAGTGTCATTAAAGGTACTGTTCCACAAAAAACAACAAAAGAAAAAACACATAAATTATGCCCTGTTGACAGGGCCGGCCCTACAATGGAGCCGAGTGGGGCAATTTTTTTTTTGTTTGCTTACCCGCTCGGCGCCCCTCTCTCTCCTCTGCGAGCCCTCTAGCTCGGTGCCAGCTTGTAATGCTGAGTGCCGGAAGTGATGTCAATTACAAGCCGGCACCGGCACAGCAGGGGGACTCGCCGCAGGACTGTGTAAAGGTAAGTACAAAGGGGGGGATAGATAATGGTGTCGGCTTCGGCAGGGGAGGCGGCATTTTAAACTTCGCCCCAGGCGGCATTAAATCTTGGGCCGGCCCTGCCTGTTGAGCAAACATACCAAATTGTGTTCTCTCCGTTTATGTTTTAGTAGCATAGAAAATCATTTTAGAAGCTGTTTCAGTTTCTATTAAAATTTCGTGTTTTGTGAAGTTAACATTCCCTTAAAAATGATCATCAATACAGCATTAACATTAGGGTATATTTGCATGTAAAATAACATTTCAGACAGCAGTACATAAGATTATTTATGTATATAAACATCTTGTAAAATTCACATTGCTAATATGTCACACAAGTACAGAGATCTAAATACATTTGACATTAACTTACAACTTAGAAATGTTTGAACTTTGAAAAGTCAATTAGTGTAATTAGTGAGACATCATATTCTCCTTTACGGCATAGGTCCAACAAGGGCGTTCTGCAACCCATACACAATATCAAAAAGGAGCCTATACTAGATCCTACAGAATTTCAACTATTACCATAAACAGTCACAGACTGATAAACGCACATCACAAACAATAGATTTATTAAACCAAATACACGTTAAACCATACATTCACACACGCTATGGATCTTATACATATGTTGTATTTCCCCAATAAAAATAATTTCCCCGTATTCCTGATCTCTCAAACTTTGTATAGCAATCTTAAGGTTCCGGTTCCTTAAAGACATCTGCTAAAATCTGTTTACAAAATGATACCTGTTTTCCGTTTTAATTTGCTCAAGTCAATTTCTACACGATGGTAATCAGATGACTCTTTAAAGTCAATCAATGCAGTACTGTTTTTTGTAATCCCTTTGGAAGACCTAAATTCATATATAACACTTTTCCAAGTGTATATTAATGTGGAGTTATGATCACCACAACTTGTAATTATGTCGTAGGACAGATCTTCATCTTTCTGTGGTTCTTTTCCAACAGTAATGTGACATTTCAGAGGATTTGTGCGCAAAGTCCTAAAGAAAGATACATGGTAAATGTTTAATTTTTGATGACTATGTGTTTATAAACAGATAATTAACCACACCTTGATGTCAAATACACTACAGTTTGTAGTTGGTAACAAAGAAGAAATGCTGACATAAAGAAAATCATAGTTGTTACCTACAATAGTTATATCCATAAACAGAACTGGTGGTAGTGCACGCCCTCAAAAACTAACCATTGTGTTTGTCTACTAGATTAGGCAAAAATAATCCAGTTAGAGTACCAAAAATATGCAGCTGCCTGACGATATTATATTGTGCAAAAACAAAAAAGCAGCACAAAACTAATACTAGTTTAAAACATTTTTGGTGGATCTTACTTTATTATATAAAAAAATATCATTTTTTTTTCAAATATCTCTTCACTAGGAGCTGATTCCCTGGTGGTATAAATGTGAGAAAGCAAAGATCTGGGGCTTTCCATATACAACTATGCATGTGTACATGGGAACTAGATCATAATTTCATTCCGCAACACAGTATTCACTGTGCTGAGCCAGTAAGCAATCAGTAGAGCTCGTAAGATTCCCTGAATGAAGTGTCCACTCCATAATTCAGTTAATGCATTTGCCTAGAATTCTTTTTAGGAGTGCCAACAAACAAATGGGAAAGGGCTTAACAGTATGTGTTCCACCTATTTTGCTAATGTACTGTACAAATGATGACCTGCACATGTGACTTTTCTGCTGTCTAAAGATTCTTATTGAAGAAAAGGACAGATTGGGTTAAATTAGAAGCCAGGTATTTATGTACAGTTGTCTCACAGCCTCCAACTCTGTACACTTGTACGTGAGAGCACAATATTTTGATTGTATGATTTGATTTGTATGTGATCATCCTCAGACTCACAAATGGAAACATAACCTGTTAATAGAAGAAATTAATTAAAAACAACATATTTATGAAAATTGTGTTACCCATATTCCTCATAATTCCTCTGCAACAGTTTAATTGTTCTTCTCACATACTCCAGCGCAGGTCTTTTTGTTGGATTGTCATTCCAGCATTCATAAATACATTCCAACAGGCTATTGAGGCAATATCTCCATGGATCATAAAGGAGTTCTGTATACATAACCTTTATAACACAACAAATTATTTTCAGCAAACAATAAGTCTCCAGTTTTATACAACTTTATAATAAATATTTTAATGGTGTAACACATGAGGGCCCTGCAATTTCCCTGAAACAGACTCTCTATTCCTTAGCACTGTACATTATTTTGCACATGGTAGGATCACCATGAAGGCTAGCTAGGCCACCTAGGCACAGACCTCTGTAGTGTTAATTGGCTGGTTACATGGGAGATCTGAGATGTCTCAAATTGACCCATTGAGCGGCACCGTATGAGGAGCCCCCAATATCCAACACCGCAATCTCAACCTGCTAACCACATAACCTGCCAGATCTAAGCCTAGTTGACCTAATCCAGAATATGCTGCTGAAATATTTATCCCCAGGTTTCTGTTATTTATTTTATGTATAGAAGCACAGTGTATTGTACTTTTCCATCTTCAGCAAGGTGAGGATGATAATGATATTTAAGTTTACAATCTATCACCAGGTTATCTTTCTTTATCTCCTGGAGTCACATTCCCCAAAGGGATATGTGGCACCTTAATTTCCTCCTTGACCAAAAAGACATACAAGATGCCAGATTTTCTTGGTCCTCTTCAAAGTGATTTCAGTGGGAAGAAGCATCCAAAAGGCTAGCTATCTTCACCACCGAAAAAGAAGTCTACAGGAACCTACATTATGTGATACTCATTGTGTGCAAAAAAGAGGAACAAGCCACTCAAACAAAATCAGTGTGCAAAAATAAATGTGCTGTTGAGCACCTACCTTGGTTATAATTATAAAACTATATCCATCACCTTTTATGCATATGACAAAGGAAAATTTAGTGAGTGCTAAAGTATACCTCTCAAAAAAACATCACAGTGGTGAGTACCCAGATGAATCTCATCTGGGGGCTCAATAAAAAATCATTAGGCTTCAATTTGTCCTACGCCTTAAGGCCGGGGAATCAAGACCTCACATGATCTTAGCCAAAAGGACAAGAAGCACCTGTTGATCTAACATTTTCTGAGTGAGTCACTCAAAAACTTAATTTACTTTTGGCTCATATAATAGTTTTTCATTTGTTTTTATTAATATCAATCGTAAAAGAAAGAAGAAATTGTTTCCGAACAATACAGACGACGGTAATGACCCAGAAAGCCCAACGATGGTATACAGGAGTTATTGTGCAGTAACGGAGTCAGACAGGGCTTGGTGCAGGAGACTGCACTCTCCTGGGTGCTGAGCACCTAGAGTTGTGCCGCCACAACCAGGGCCCTGACATAGCAGCAGATGTTGTCCAGTACAAAACAGAACCTGGTGATATCCTGCAGGCACCCTGGACCGGGCATAAGACATAGCTCTACAGAGAAATGTGCAGGATGCTGCAGGCTGGGATTAGGAAAGCTAAGCAGAGTAATAGCAGAGGGTATAGAGAAACATAATAAGCAAGGGGACTCAGCGAGCAAGGGGACCGAGCAAGCAAGGAACAGGGAGACCAAGCAAGATACATAGCAAGAGAGAAATACATGGAAAACTGAATAAAGCATAACCAGCAAAGCCGAACATAAGAATACACAGAGCATAAGGAAATCCAGGAATGGATTACAGCAAAGGGATAACTGTAGCGAGACAGGGGAAACCAGAGATAAGCAGCTCCGCAGCCTGGATGGGGACTGACAAGTTTAGATTTATCCCAATAATACAATTAATGAATTGGCCAATATATCAGATTGAAATGCAGCTGAAATAATGTAGAGCTGAAATGAGCTAAGTGAGCTAGTAATGGAGATAACCCTGTTGCTTAGGGTCCATGTATTTGAAGCTATGTGACATCTATTATTTACAATATACAAGAGTTTTTTTATGGTCGAATTTGAACTTCCATGCTTTTTTTACATGTTATAAAAAAAATGCTTAAGGTATGTTATATCAGCTTTTCTGTATTTTTTACCATATATGAACATTAAACAATTTTATTGTAATTGGTTAGGCAAATATTTACCATCTGTGTATCCCATTCCTTTCTCAGTCTGTGGTCAGGATTGAGCTTGTGCATGAAATACTGTGTGTTCAAAGCTTCCCAAAGCACAGATGCTAAATTATAAATGTCAGATGCTTGTGAGTAAATGCCTTTGTGTTTTACTTCTGGTGCGGACCTGAAAAAACACAAGTCCGAAAGCGAAATATAAATTTGACAGACACACATTAATTTATCAAAACGTTCCTCATTAAATAATCCACAATTGTAGTAAATTTTTCAATAAATTATGACCTTCAAGTAAAAAAAAAAAAATTAATGCAAAATACTTAAATATGTTTTAATTCCAAATATCCATTGTTATATATGTTTTGCAAGTATAATTAGAAGACTTATACATTCAGATTTGTTTGAATTGCAAATTTTTACAAAATTTGCCAATTTCGTCAATCCTTACGAACTTCCGAAAATGAGGCCTGACCCTACCATGAAACAAAGGAAAACGAATCAAAAACCTAGGAACTTGAGTCAGAAGTTTGCATGCGCTTTCACTACTTCTTACTACTTCTGCTACCGTGTCTTGCAGGTCAGCTTCCATGTCTTGCATGTTCTCGTTCTTCATCTTCTTGTTCTTCTTTTTGCTTTCTTTTCTCTTCTTTCTTCATCTGCATCTCTGTAGACATAACCTCTAGGGGAAACTTCTGCCAAAATGGTGGAGCTTCTTGTAAAGTCCTCTCCCGCAAATTGGAGGATTGGTAAGAGGACATTTTTGGCTATGACAACCTCCTGGCGAACTTTCACCAAAGTGGGAACATTCTGGTGATCACCTCTCTCCGACTAGATAATCATGGAGAGGATGTCATCGAAAGTGATGCCATTTTGCACTACGATAACCTTGTGTAAACTTCTGCCAAAGCCCTCCTGGAGGATATGACTGCAGAGAAGCAGGCAAACAGAGAAGAAAGAAGAGAGGGAAGAGAAGATAGAAGAGAAGAGAAAGGAGAAGAAGAACATGCAGAACAAAAAGATGCAAGACATGGAAGTGGTTGGGAGGGAAACATTTAGAGAGCAAGACAGACTGAGTGGACAAAAATAAAGAGTGTCAGAGAGAGTGTGAGAGAGTAAGTGAGAGTAAATGATATTGCACATGTCTAATAATTAGTTAATACAATAGACTACAGAAAACTGCATAGTACATTGTTTAAGAAAAACTGTAAATACCATTTTTCTGCATCATGTGGCATCATTTTATAAGCATAGGGATTATCTTGCTTTCCTTCAAGTGAAATGGCTCTTCCAAAATGACCAACTTTAAGTGTGCCCTTTTAAGAGTAAACAATTATAGAAGATATTACTTCTCTGAAAGTATAGTTATAACTAAAATATAATGGAACACAATACAATTCCATGGTTGAATATGCAAAGCACATTATGATTATATCTGGGATTTTTACAGCAAATCTTAGGGTGACAGTATTTGGAGCTGATTCTTTCATATAATACTATACTCATTTAATGATACCAGAATATCCCAATTCTTCTTTCCGGTCTGCCGGCATAAGGTTGACTTTATATTTATCTCCTGATAAGTATTAATGTTAGTAAATACACACTCTTCATGATGAACTATCAAATAATTGATATTTAGAAAACCTTAGTGTCAGATCATTTACAACATTTCTACTTACGGACATGACACATTGCAGTTTAATCACTAAATAATGACTCAAAGATGACTTGACCTAAGCTCTAACAGTTCACTATATACACTCACTGGCCGATTAATTAGGTACACCTTGCTAGTACCGGTTTGGACCCCCTTTTGCCTTCAAAACTGCCTTCATTCTTCATGGCATACTTTCTACAAGGTGCTGGAAACATTCCTCAGAGATTTTGGTCCAAATGGACATGGCAGTTGCTGGAGATTTGTCGGCTGCACATCCATCATGCACCATATCCCAAAGGTGCTCTATTGGATTGAGATCTGGTGACTGTGGAGGCCATTGGAGTACAGTGAACTCATTGTCATGTTCAAGAAACCAGTTTGAGATGATGTGAGCTTTGTGACACGGTACATTATCCTGCTGGAAGTAGCCATCAGAAGAAGGTACACTGTGGTCATAAATGGATGGACATGGTCAGCAACAAGACTCAGGTAAGCTGTCGGCTTTAAACGATGCTCAATTGGTACTAAGGGACCCAAAGTGTGCCAAGAAAATGTCCCTCACACCATTACACCACCACCAGCCTAAACAGTTGATACAAGGCAGGGTGGATCCATGCTTTCATGCTTTTTATGTTGTATCCCCCAAAGTCTGACCCTGCCATCCGAATGTCGCAGATATAGTCAAAACACATTCTTCCAGTGTCCAATTTTGGTGAGCCTGTGCGAATTGTAGCCTCAGTTTCCTGTTCTTAGCTGACAAGAGTGGCACCTGGTGTGGTCTTCTGCTGCTGTAGCCCATCTGCTTCAAGGTGCGACATCAAGGTACCTTTCTGTCATCTCAAACCAGTCTGCCCATTCTCCTCTGACCTCTTACATCAACAAGGCATTTTTCGTCCACACAACTGCCGCTCACTGGATATTTTCTCTTTTTCTCATTCTCTGTAAACCCTGCAGTTTCTGAAATACTCAGACCAGCTCATCTGGCACCAATAGCCATGCCACATTCAAAGTCACTTAAATCCCCTTTCTTCCAAGTGGCCAGTGAGTGTATATTTTCTATTATAGGTCAAATCTGGCACATTTCTACCGCAAAAAGCTATTTCTGAGCTAGTCTTGTATAGTGCATAGTTTGTGAACATGGATGCACCACTTTACTACCACTATCATTTCAAGGGGGGCAGAATCAAGGGAAATTATAAGAATAGAGTTTAAAGAAATTCTACTGTGTGAAATTCAAAATGTGAAAAAGAGGAAGTTTGGACAACTGATTCAAACTAGTGAAGAATTAGGATAATTATATTTATACTTAAAAGAGGAAAAAAAACCACCAAACCTTAGAACTGTTTCTAGTGTATTACTTGTATTACTTGTTTGTATAACAAATGCCTGAAACATGCTACTTACCTCACATGGATTGACATAAACATGGCAGCAGCGCAAGTCACAGTGCAGTATATTATGGAAGTGCAGCTCTTGTATGGCAGACGTAAGCTGATCAAAATATGACAAAAGTTTGTCCATGCTAATGTTCACTTCAATACTATTCAAAGTGTGGGTGTAATCACCAAAAGGGTAATATACCTGTCAGTAAAAAAGCACAATGTGTTATTCTAGGTGAAGGATTTAACCAAAAGAATCTAGCCATACTTCAGCATAGTTAATAATAATATAGAAGTCTACAGAATGGATATATATATATATATATATATGATACTACTGTACCATCATATGGGAAGTATGTATTTAGGTAGTTTACTAACCCTTTATTGGTTGAATTTCTAATAATTATAGAATAAAAAGTTTGTATCTTAAGCTTGCTATAGTATTGTAACCTTATATAAACTATATTATACTTGTGATTTTGATTTCCACTCCTGCACTTGAATGCATATGAAAGCTGCATGGTCCTTTTAAATTTCGATGGTGTCTCAGCAAATGCTGTAGACAGGGATCATCTAAATCAATGGCAAGAATCATCGGAACATGGGACAGCTGCAAATTCTACATTGATAAGGGTTTTATTATTACTCACCAGTCATGTGCACCATTCTTTAGTGGTGCTGTCAGGGACAGTAAAGCCCCTCTCAGGCAGTGGGCTCCTTAATATTGATAAGCCACATTAAAAAGAACGATAGGGTTGTGCTGTGCTAACAGTACATGTAAGTATATCTGGGGAAGATGATAGCTTTATAGGCTAACTGAACAACATTAGATTGCAAGATTTTGAGGCTGCACTAGCCTTTTCTTCTCGCATATGAAGACAATTGCTAAATTTCCACTTAAAAAGGACTGTTTGTTGGATATGCATATTTAGTATATGTATTAGCAATTAGTAACTTACCAGTTTTGTTGTGTAGGAGCCATAAAGAATTTCCATTACTCGTAAAATATTTGGGTGATTTAATGTTGTCATTTTTTTTCTGGTGCTAAGGCTCATTTTATATGACACTGTTTCATGAAGACGGTCATTCTGAAATGTAGAATGCATACATTAGAAAACATACATCATTTTATATTTTGCATTATATCTTATTAAACATAACATTTGAGGAAAACATGTTGCTTATTGTAGCTTAGTTTATTGACATGTATTACTAACTTGTAATAAGTACAAATAGTTTGCAAGCTACATTCTAAACAAATAATAAAGATGTCCTACCCATTTGCAGCCATCATGGTATATTCTCCTACTGGTATCTTCCTTTTTCTCATGTATAAATTTACCTTCAACACACAAAGTGAGTATAAACGTATGTACATTTAGATGCATGGGTACATATTCATTTATTCATTTATTTATACACAGTAATTAAAAGTTGTAGCCAAATTTTTAAACAATGTCGAAATCCCTTTATAGAACGTTGTTTACAAAATGTATGTGTTAATTCATATAACTCTGACACCATATTAAACTGTAATTCGAACATTTTCTGACTAAATTACTGTAAGCAATAGATACATTGGAATTTTGGACATGTTTCTGTAGAAATCTGCTGAGACAGAACTCATACCATTAATGTTGAGGTAACCCTGCAAGGGAAAAAAAAATGATTAGAAGACGGAGAAAAGCAATGTTTTTGGGGATTTTTTTTAAACATACTTTCTTGTCATGTCACATATGCCACCAACATTTCAGAATCATTCCGGATTCGATTTAAGCCTGGAAGTTGTCAGCCTCCCACCTTACTCTAAAAGCTACATTGCAGCAGAACAGAGCTCTATTTATTTTAAAGCTCCCTGGGCCAGTATGGAAAAATAAGAGGATCGCCTCAACAGGCCAACACTTCACAATGGGGAAGCTAACAAGGACAGTGCATGAAAATTAGGAGGTATGATGTCATTATTTAGGCCACCTGAAGTTTGCAATTTATATTAACTATGCTTATAAAACTTTTAAGTAATTGAAAATAATCTGTTTATTTGTGCCCTTGCAGAGGCAGGAGTTACGTTATTCCAAAGGACAGACTTGGTTAATAAAGCATCGATACCAATAAACAATACATGATGGATGAATTGTGACCAAAAGATCACTGGAAAAGTGACCAGACAACCTTGAGAAAACAGTTCCTGAAAAGTATATAAGCATGGTAGTTTTAAAGGTTGTCATAACAATGTTATACTAAATAAATATTCCAATATGGGGCAATGTTTTTGAGAGTGTTGCAACCTACTGGGCTCTTTGTTGTACCATGGCACCTAATAGAGGCATGCAGGGAGATTGCTAGGTCCCAAGAGTTCCAGGGCTAGAGCCTTTGGGAATCAACGCTGCACAAACTGCAACCTCTGCGGAATAAGTCTATCTGCTTTAAACATCCTATTTTATTTCTACATTTTATTAACCCCTTAATGACAAAGCCTGTACATGTACGGGCTCACAATACATTGTGTTTAATGGGTTTAAGAACAACCCATTGTCCTTAAGGGGTTAAACATCCCATTTTACTTTATGTACATATTGACTTGCCCAAGCACTCAGATTCCACCAAGAAGATTTGCCTCAGCACCCAGATTGCCCCCACAGGATTTGCCCAGATTGCATCTCAAGGATTTACCCTGCACCCAGATGGCACCCACAGTGGTCTCCTCTCAGATCTCCTGATCCTCCCCTCTTTCTCATTAAATCTTCCATTTCTCTTTATCTCAACTTGCCCTTTGCTCTCTTTCTCTCCTCCTCTTTCCTTTTATCTCTACATTTTCTCTCTGTCTCTCCCATTTCTCAAAATGTTATTTGCTGCTCGTGATTACCCGGTGCTCTGCATTAATCAGGGGGTGGGATAGAGGGAGATCTATGATGAGAGAAATTCTGGGGCTACAGCATGCTCCTTCTTTATTCAGGGCTACAAAGTTGAGATTTGGTGCTAAAGCATGCTTCTTCTCTATTTGAGGGTTTGAAGCTAGGGTCCCCCCTGGGTACATCATAGATATGAAGAAAGGCGTTTCCCATAAGTGGGGTAAATCTCAGATGGAGCTTTAAATGGACACACCAGATATCATATACACTTTAATGCATACAATAGGTGAGTTGTCCCCCTTGTAAATGCATGGGGTATACTGTAGAAAACCCAATATTCATTTATCCCTTCCCCTACTATCAGCTATGTGCCATGTAGGAGATATGTTTGGCAAACACATATTCTGCTGTGTAATATACCTTCCACATGTCATTTCATCCACTTACTTGGGAAACATCACATGAGGAAGGTTTAATTAGACTTTCTTAATAGAATTTAGTTAAACTTACTTGCTCACCTTTCCAAACCCATAGAACTACTGCTTTAAGCAAAGCCTTGATGACCGAAGAAACCTCTGATAACGCCCCAAGAAAAACAAAAAAGGGCCACTGTTCTTAAAACAGTTTACACCACACCTATATTTTTTAAAACATATTTTTAGCTGAAATAAAATACTGTACCTTTTGGATGTCTGCAGGACTGATGTAAGCACACACTGATTTAACTGCGTAAATTGTGTCTTTCTTTGGTCCTAGAAACAAAAGAAAATGTATAATGTATAAAAACACAAACCAAAGATGAACATCATGAATATTATGAATATGCTTATTGTATTAATACAACATAGAGCTATTGTATAGTCCCATCCAAGCTTCTTACCAATTTCTAACTCTTTCAAAAATCTCATGCTGGGATGACCATGTGGGTAAACAATATATAGACTTCACACAGTCTATATCAGTGGTATTTAAGTTATCTCTGAAAAGAAAAAATGTTGGTGCGCTAAGCTAGTCTCAGGCTCAAATAATTAAATATATATATATATTATATATATATACATATATTATGAGGAGGTTTATTTATATATTATGTTATATATTTGTTGGGGTTGCCGAAAATATGATTATAATATTAAGTATTAAATACATATATATATATATTATGTTTATATATTTATATATTTATCTCTCCCTCCCACCCTTACAAAGGCACCCAACACCAGTCAATATCAATCAGCAACTTAACAAAGAGGTGG
Source organism: Spea multiplicata (assembly GCA_009364415.1). Classification (NCBI taxonomy): domain Eukaryota; kingdom Metazoa; phylum Chordata; class Amphibia; order Anura; family Pelobatidae; genus Spea; species Spea multiplicata. Next base: position 35,683 of record VKOC01021441.1, read on the forward strand.
TGGAAAATCAATAATAACAATAGTGGGATGCCCACTCTTTTGCAAGAGAGTCAAAGGATACGATCCTCCAGCCAGTAACTCCTAGAATGCATATCCTTTGCAATAGAGTGGGCATCCCACCATTGTTATTATTCATTTTCCACCACCCATGGGGAAAAATGGTTAGATCTCATGGGCACACAGGGTCTGCTGTACGAGCTATTAATCACCAGGAGGATCGGGTAGCTATTACGAGAGATGCACAACAAACAGGTCCTTCCACTTTTTGGTACAACTCCAGTAGCACAACACTGGCCACATTCTCGTTTCAACTCTGTGTGACAGTGTAAACCCCAGGGAGATGCTTATTTTGCCATTAGAGTACAGGTGCTATCCAGATTGTAAATATGGGTCCCTGGGGTGGAGCAATTGGAGAGCAGGGTGGGCCAATGCTCCATTTCCCCATTTTGTGGAAACTCCATGCCGGGTTTTCCATGAGGCAAGAAGTCCACAGGATCCGGTCCGGGATTTCTATGAGGCTGGCGTCAGGTCCAGGTGCTGGGTATTAAAAACCCCTGGAGCCTGATAGTCAGAGAGACTGTTGGGGGAAGAGGAAGTTCCCTGTGCTCCCAGGGCAAGGAGAGGCCCTGAAGAAGACAATCCCTGAGCCAAGTGAGGCAATACCTGCCTGGACATTGTGTGTGCTGTCTGGGGGAGGTTTTCCAGAGCCTGGCATAGCTGGGTCTGGCTGGGAGGTCATTAGTGGGTGATTAGGCTGGTCAGTCTGGGCCAGCGTAGTTTAGTTTAGAGAGGGCTCCAGTTGGGAGCTAGGTTTTCTTTTTATGATTTGGTTTTTGGGGTTTGAGCGATTAAAAATAAAGCACTGTTTTATTCAAAGCTGTTGTTCCTAACTCTGATTGCCCTAGAGGAGTGTGCTTAAGACCCCTAGAAGTGACATGTATGGCCCTCATGCTATAGGGTTTGTCGCAATATGCACAACTGCCCAAAATAAATATCAATCAATAAACAATCTTCATTTGGAGCCTTCCACAATGAAAGAGATTTTTTGTTTTAACTTTAAATGATTAAGAATGACCATTTACCAGGTTTAGTGCTGTTATATATTTATTGTACTCTAGCCTCTGAGGCATCTTTCAACTCTGAGAAATATAGTGATGTTACTCAGTTTACAGGTGGTCAAAATTATATTAGCTGAGCCGAGGCAATTTTAAGGGAACATCTAATGGTAGAGAGCATAATTCAAGGATTGACACCTTGTATCGATTACAATCGACTTAACCAAATCATTTAACCAAATCACTTGGCGATTTCCTCTACCTCTCATACCAGAGTTGTTTGATTGACTTTGTGACACCACGGAGGATTATTTTTGTGGATTATCCTTTGGTACTTTGCTATTATTTCTAACTGTGTATGACCTTGGCTTGCAATCTGCGAGTATCCTCAGACTACACTGCTGTCTGCCAGTCTCCCCAGACTCTGTATTCTGACAGTTATCTGCTCTGTGCCTGTAGATGGTGCCTAGGAAGAAGCCTTAAACTGCAGAAGACCTACACCTGCCTGTGCCACGCAGGGTCTTGATCCTGAACCTGTCTCTGCAGACCAAATACCCGCAGTCATGACACCAATAACTAGTGATCTGCAGGGCTAGGCCTTACTGATAAAATTGCCAGCTTCATATCTGGACAAGCGTGGGAAGTTTCTGCCTTAGGCCAGCCCTCGGAGAGCGGGTGATGTCATGTCACCAGGAACTGCTTGGCAAATATTTACCTACGTAGCACAAATTGCTAGGTACCATACTGACAATATAAATATGCCATTTACAGAAAACAAAAACTGTTTTAAGTTCTCCTTTAAATAATAAAAACATACAGTTCAGAAGGGAAAAAAATATAATAGATTATTACATTTCGTACTTAATGAGCCTTATTATATCCTATAAATGAAAATAAATATTTGTTACAATTATTATGTTTACTTATTCCTAAGCAGAATGCTAAAACTCATCATGCCTGTCTATTAAATGATTGCCTCCTAGTCTAATAACTCACAAGGTAATTGTGTTGCTAGGATGGAATTATTCCCAGCAGGAGCTAAGTGTGACATAATGCACTCCACAAACAAGGGACAACAAGTCTCAGAGCATTACATATACAACTCACAAAAGGGCTATGTAACCTTAGCTTTAGCCAATCACAAATAACAAACATACATATATAAAAATACTTTATGTTAAGGTACAAAACTAAGTCTTGAGTACCACATACATTGTATAATCGGGAAGACAAAAGAGAGATGGAGGATGTGATAGAAGTGATTAAATGTATGGAGGGTCTCTTCAAAACACAAGATAAACTGTATTTCAAAGGAGCGTGAATGTTAGGATAAGAGGTTGTAGTCCAAAATGGTCAGAAGTTTAGATGCAATGTAAGATATTCGACTTTACTAAGAGGGTGGTAGATAAGTGGTACAGGTTAATTCAATGAGGGGAGTTACAAATATATTGGAATAGGCATGAGGCTATCCTAAACATAGACAAGACAATGGACCAAATAAAGCTTGAGGTTTTTTACAGCTAGATAGGCTGAATGGTTCTTATCTGCTGTGGAGGGGTGAAAATGTGGTGGCTGTGGAAAATTTTAATTATGATTATTATCTTTTTACCAGCACCTAATTTTTTAATTTAAAAAAAAAAAGCACCACTAATATGCATATCTGGGAAGCGCCACTTCTCCGGGTCACCACCATGTTTACCAAAAACAGCGATAATCTTTCATGTCTTTATTGATCATACCCATGACACATTCACAGTGCTGATGTGCAAAGTAGGTGAACCCCTGGAATTAATCACTTGTCAAACCTCCTTTGGCAGCAATAACCTGAATCAAGAGCTTCCAGTTACTGCGGATCAGACCTACACGTTAAGAAGGAATTTTAAACCTTTCTTTCTTATAGAACTGCTTAAGCTCAGCCATATTCTTCAGATGTCTGGTGTGAAGAGCTCTTTGGGTTCTGCAGTATCTCTAATGGGTTAATGTATGGGCTCTGATTGGTTTATTCTTCATTTAACCACTTAACAACCAATGACGTGCCAGGCACATCACGGAAAACGTGTCAGCTAACATGCCTGTCTCATCCTGACATTAAGTAAGCTTAGAAAGTTATCTAAGGTTGGTTTTTCGCTTAAATGGTGTTGCTGTAATGCCTCGATAGCATTAGTGAGCTACAAAACACCATGCCATTACATTTTTTTGATTCCCTTAGTTGATCATGTATGGCATCCTGTAGGAATACAATTACTTGATTCCAAGTTTCTAAAAGAGGCAAAGGTGTATTACTGACGTAAAGTTTATTCCAGGACAATGTAATACTTTACACTGCACACACAAATGATGGTGAATCAAGTCTCTGTTGATAACGTCTGAATGTATTTATTATTGGAGACTTTGTAGGTACTATTAAGTATTGGAGCACTAGATGATAATTTGATAAATCGGTGTAGAAATTGGGGTAAAATCCAAAAGGTTTGGCAGTAAAAATTAATTGGAAGTAAGTTCATGGGGGGGGAGTAGACAAGGGCCATAACAGCTTCACTCATTTAAACTCTTTATACAACATAGAAAGTTGTCTATGTAACGGGCTACGGATAAAAATTGGAATTGACTACCCAGATGAAGACAGAAGCAAAAGTTATTTAGTTTGACAGAAGAACTGTGTGATTAAACGTGTTTGAGCAAAGAAATGAAATAGGCTCCTCAAAATGTATTTTGAGAGATGGACAGCAAACATTAGCTTTCTATTTTGACTGGCCTAGATGTGAAAAAGTCTGATGGATCAAATGCATTGAAGTAAACGAAAATAGATTATTTTTATAACCGACAATCTTCCAGCTTTCAATTCTGCATCTGAGATTTTCCATACTGCTGCAGTTCTAAAATTATCCAAGTAAATTATCACTGAGAAACAAAAGAACCAGAAGCAGAAGATTTGCTCTCTGTTTTAGAATTTAACACCTTCTTTTCCAGAAAGATGACTTGAGAATTAGACAACTGATTTTAAATCCCCTATAATAAAAGTTGTGTTTTTTTGTGGTTTTGGTGCTGGTCATGCAAATGTAGTTTCTTTATTAGTATTTTACAGATCAGTAGTGGATAGGTATAAAATGGTATTCTTGTGCAAAGTTTTTGAAAAGTTGTCTTATCACCATAGCAACCAATGGAGCAAAGAAGCCTACCACAAGTAGAATAAATGTCCCCTATTGTTCCACATAGAACTTTTAATAGGTCTTGCGTAATCCAAAAGCACCACCAAATCCAGCTGCTTTATGTCTACTCTTTTTTGATACATATTTTTCTCACATAAATTTAAAAAAAAACCTTGGTAATAGCAATTTGTATCCTAATATTTATATTCTTTATGTTGAAAATACACTATTTGACCAAAAGTGTAGTTTAGGTGTTTCAGCCATATCCATTGCTCACAGGTAAATAAAATCAACCACATAGGCAGCTATCTCCATAGACAAACACTGGCACTGGAATTGGCCATACTGAAGAGCTCAGTGACTTTAAATGTGGCGCTATAATAGGATGACACTTTTGCCACAAGTCTGCCCTCCTAGCCCTGTCCACTGTAAGTGGAAGCATCTAGGAGTAACAACAGGTGAGCCAAGAAGAGGTAGACCACATTCACAAAGTGCTGAAGAATGTAGAATGTAAAAATTGCCTGTCGTAGAATTACTCACTGCAGAGTTCCAAACTGCCTCTGGAAACAACATCAGCACGGGACTTATGTTGGGGCTTCATGAAATGGGTTTCCTAGGTCAAGTAGCTGAAGATCACTATGCACAATGCCAAGTGTCAGCTGGATTTGTGCAAAGCACACTGACACTGGACCCATGTGGAAACATGTTATCTGGAGTGATGAATCACGCTTCACTATATGGATGTCTCAATCTGGGTTTGCGGGGTGCCAGGAAAATGCAAGCTACTGGAATGCTACTTTTTTGCTGTAACATGACGAACGGGCATGCAAAGGTTTAACCCTTTCAAGACCGGGACGTACCTGGTACTTCCGGGTCACGGGTCACCGGCAGACCGGGGCGTACCAGGTACGTCACAGCCTTTACGCGATCCAGCGTCGCTTTGAACGCTGGGATCGCGAGGGGCGGCTGCTACTGACCGCTGGGTGTTCCCAGCGATCAGTAGCAGCCACCCCCCCTCAATTCCGTGCACGTGATCGCTTTTCAGCGAATCACGATCACGGAATTTAAATATTTAAAAACATACTGCGGTCTTCAAGTGAAGACGCAGTATGCAATCGCCGGTCCGGAAGGGGTTAATAATGAGTTTAAGTACTAATCAACTTAACCAGGGACCAATTTACTCGGTTTATTTGTACAAATCATAACATCACTACATGCTCACATAAAACTTTATCACGTATCACTACACCTTTTACAACTTCGCATTCCAACCCAATATCCTTCACAAACTGCTTACTCATCATGGCTGACGAAGTCTGGATGCTCGGTGAAGGGAGATGCTACTACTCTAATCCTGACACTTTATCTGAAAACTAGATGGAGAACCTACAGACAAAAAATAACTCATAGGCAAAGACTAGCCAGTGGACAAGAGCAGACAGAGAAGATTTGTAAGTCAAGCGTCTTGTACACAAAAAACAAACAAACCTCTAAGAACACCCAAAATACAGGCAGGGAAAGGATGTTGGAGGACCAAAAATATATATGCCGAGAGTAGCATCAGAACTAGCATGTCAGGACATCGAAGTTTGTGACTGCGTAAAAGCTATAAATGACGCAGTGAGGTAAAATACATGCATATCTTAAGCTGGTAGAGGATGGAACAGCACTCAGTTCTTGGTCAAATTTAAGGTCCACCGTGGTAATGGAAGGACACTAGCACTTCACTTTAAGCAGTGGACAACACATGACGAGCTCATATACAAAATAAACAGAACACATCTTTTAATTGTGTGTTTTTGTAAGTTCAAAAGTGGATGAGTTTTGCCTCCCTTTAACACTTTTTGTTACACTTAGCTCTCTCCACGACTAGCATTTAAACAAAAAATTAGATTGTTCTACTTTGCAGCACATTGATTTGTGAATTTACTCAATAATATGAATGTACAATTAACGCATGTTTTCACAATTTTCTGACCGGATGTAATTATGCGCTTTAACAGCGTAACCAATGAGCCTTCCTTTCAGCAAACACAGTGCTCTATCAAGTTCTTAGAAAAGAACAAAAAGTAAAAATAAAATTAGCTGCCCAGTGCCAGGAAGAACTGCTGCTTCATTCTAACAGAGGATGTGATTTCTAAATGAAAAAGTGTTTCTGGCTGCACATCAGCTGTTGGAATACGCTGATAGTATTCCATTTAATTTAGTTCATTCAGTAGCAGCATTTGGTGCCATGCATAATTACAGTCTGTTTTAGTTACAACCCTTAGACTGAAAGCAAAGGAAATGGGGATCCACATAGATTTTGAACTCATGAAGAATGTACAGATTTGTGTCATTATTAGCCATTGTGGACTTGTAAATGGGATATGTGAGCACAGTTTAGAAAGAGCCGTCTAAAACTTGGATTATAGTCTGATTTTGGGCATCATTTGGTTGATATAAATACCTATAAAAAAGAATCAGTGTTTTTTTAGCATTTTCCCTTATTTTCACATCTTTAAAAGTAACAGAGCAAAATATGTGATTTGTCCTGCTGGCTACTTATATATATATGTATACTATATATCTATAACTAACAGCTATGTCTTTTTCTGCATGTACATTGGTGCATGCATTCTTATGTTATTAGAGTTGTAAAATTGGACTGCTATCTCATTTTCCTCCTTCCCCTAGCTGCTGCTTACCAAGAAGCGTGACCAGAAATCATACTTCTTGAACAAACCCTGTAGTACTCTCATTGCAATCCATATGAACTAAGGTCCAAATCAGCCAAGCGCTCATTGACTTTAATAGGAGAGCTGGAAGGATGTGCAGGAAGCTTACTTAAGTATGATTCCAGCTTTCAGTTGAGGCAGCTGGGCAAGGAAAAAAATAGAAATTTCTAAATCCAATAATTAAAGAGTGTGTGTTTTGCAAAATGGACTTTGATATGCATTTTACATTAAAATGGGTATAGGTAGTAGACTTGTGTATGAGGCCAACAGTTTGTTCATTTCGTTTTTGCGCTTTCCATTTTGGACAAAGAAGTTTGTTTCTTGCCTTTTGGAGGGCCTATTTATTCAGAAATTAAATTGCCCAAAAATAAGTCACTCTGTGCCCCCTCTCTCTCCAAATCCTCTTAAGTATTTTCTTAATATATGGTTACAAAATGGCATCTATATATGGGTAAAGGTTAGATAAGAGAGATCCAATTTCTGAAATGATAGGTGTTCCTGGTGGTTCTAAAGCATTTTAATGTATTTTTGGGAGAACGTAAAATACAGATATTATAGGATAAGTAATATTAAGGTAATCATATTCTGATTTAGATAGGATCTACCCTGCCCCTATCCAAATATTTCATTCAATTGGCGTAAGGCTTCCTTCATGTAATATGTACAACAAACAATGACAACTCCACCCCCCTTATCCGCATGCTAACTTCTGCCACGAGGCTGTTCCTCTCACCCACCACCCAGAGCCGGCCTTAGGTGTTCTGGCGCCCTGTGCGGACTACCTCCTCTGGCGCCCCCCCCATCCCAAAAAAGGAATAAAAACTTGTAACAAAACTCCCCTTTCTCACTATCTATCCCCCTGTATCACTATCTACCACCTCTGCCCCTTCTCACTGATCCCCCTCTGCCCCTTCCCCTTACTTACCTTGTTGAGTCCTGCAGTGGGAGCGGGAGGCGTCCGTCTTCCCGTGGTGCGCGCTTCACAGCTGAGCGCCCGAACAGCAATCACATTCCTATCCTGCCCAGGCATATCCAGTTTCCAGGATGTACTCGCAGACTTGGCATGATAGGAGTATGATTGCCCTATCTACCCCTTCTCACTCCCTTCTCCCCTATCTACCCTCTCCCTCTTTGAAGTTCACTTACATTTCAGGAGTCCTGCGGTGGGGGTGCAAGGCCTCTGCCTCCCAGCTCTGCCACTGTATGGAACAGTATAGAGTGATGGGAGTTATGATGTACTTTTAGAGCATAATTAGATCATGAAAAAGACATTGAAAAGGGTACAGCATAACACCCATCACTCTCACACACCT
>VKOC01021443.1:0-33684 GCA_009364415.1 Spea multiplicata
ACTGTGGTATCTTGTGTACCCCCCTATATATTGTTTCTAGAGTCGCCACTGTTGACTGGACAATAAATACAGCTTTACATTTACCCATTAACATGTTAACTTTTTAAACCCCCCCCCCCCAAACACACAGCTATAGGTAGCTATTTCCAGAAGCACATGCTTCCTTTTATAATAGCAGATGCTAATTTGATTAGTGTGACTAAATATTATTGCCTTAATATGTGTGGATATGTATCATTTGCGTGAATGTGAATGCGTATAAATGTATACTACTATATGGACAAATGTATTGGACACCTGACCATTACACCAACAGAGACTTTGATGACATTGCATTCTAATTACATATACATTAATATGAAGTTGCTCCCCCCCAGCTATAACAGTTTCCATTCTGGGAAGGCTTTCCACAAGATTTTGGAGTGTTTCTGTAGAATTTGTGGCCATTCATCCAGTGCAGCATTTATGAGGTCAGGCACTTATGTTGGACGAGAAGGCCTGGCTCACAATCGATAGAGTTGAGATGAGGTTTCTGAGCGGACTGGTAAAGTTATTTCACACCAAACTCACCCAACTATGTATTTATGCACCTTGCTGTGTGGATTGGGGCACAGTCATGCTGGAATAGAAAAACTGTTCCCACAAAGTTGGAAGCTTTGAAACACTCAAAGCTTGTGGCAATCCTTCTGAGAAAAGTGGAAGCTGTAAGAGTTGCTAAGAGGGGACCAACTATATATTAATGTATATGTACTTAGAATTCAATGTCATAAAATTCCCTGTTGGTGTAATACTCGTGTCTAATACTATATAGTGTATATAGAGATGTTACTTTTAACATACATTCTGCAACTTTAATTGTCCATTTGTACTTGCACATTGTCTAATATGGCCAGTCTATAAATTGCAGAAAAGCACTGTAATGCCCTTTATGGGTGAAACTTTTTTAACAAAAACTTGTTTTTATTGAAGTACCATCAAATTCACAGGTTCCATATCCAGGTAAGCCTACAGTTACATATTAAGCAGCACACAATCAGTAATACACTGCTCAAAATGAGGGAACACTTTAAAAACACAATGTAACTCAAAGTCAATCACACAGTGAAATCACACTGTCCACTCAGGAAGCAACACTGATGGACAATCAAATTCACATGCTGTTGTGCAAATGAAACAGACAACAGGTGCTAATTATAGGCAATTAGCAAGACCCCCAATAAAGGAGTGGTTCTGCAGGTGGTGACCACGGACCACTTCTCAGTTCCTATGCTTCCTGGCTGATATTTTGGTCACTTTTGAATGCTGGCAGTGCTTTCACTCTAGTGGTAGCATGAGATGGAGTCTTCAACCCACAAAAGGTAGTGCAGCTCATCCAGCATGGCACATCAATGCGAGCTGTGGCAAGAAGGTTTGCTGTGTCTGTCAGCGTAGTGTCCAGAGCATGGAGGTGCTACCAGGAGATGTGGAGGAGACTCCATGAGGGTGGTATGAGAGCCCGATGTCCACAGGTGGGGGTTGTGCTTACAGCCCAACACCATGTAGGACATTTGGCATTTGCCAGAGAACACCAAGATTGGCATATTCGCCAATGGCGCCCTGTGCTCTTCAAAGATGAAAGCAGGTTCACACTGAGCACATGTGACAGACGTGACAGAGTCGGGAGACGCCGTGGAGAACGTTCTGTTGCTTGCAACATCCTCCAGCATGACCAGTTTGGCGGTGGGTCAGTAATGGTGTGGGATGGCATTTTTTGGGGGGGTCGCACAGCCCTCCATGTGCTTGCCAGAGGTAGCCTGACTGCCATTAGGTACCGAGATGAGATCCTCAGACCCCTTGTGAGAGCATATGCTGGTGCGGTTGGCCCTGCAGGACTGGCCCGCCCGTTTCCCAGACCTGAATCAGATTAATGCAAGACAATGCTAGACCTCATGTGGCTAGAGTGTGTCAGCAGTTCCTGCAAGAGGAAGGCATTGATGCTATGGACTGGCCCGCCCGTTTCCCAGACCTGAATCCGATTGAGCATATCTGGGACATCATGTCTCGCTCCATCCACCAACGCCACATTGCACCACAGACTGTCCAGGAGTTGGCGGATGCTTTAGTCCAGGTCTTGGAAGACATCCCTCAGGAGACCATCCGCAACCTCATCAGGAGCTTGCCCAGGCGTTGTAGGGAGGTCATATGGGCACGTGGAGCCTCATTGTGACTTGTTTTAAGGAGATTACATCAAAGTTGGATCAGCCTGTAGTTTGGTTTTCCATTTTGATTTTGAGTGTGACTCCATATCCAGACCTCCACGGGTTGATAAATTTGATTTCCATTTAGATTTTTTGTGTGATTTTGTTGTCAGCACATTCAACTATGTAAAGACGAAAGTATGTCATAAGATTACTTAATTCATTCAGATCTAGGATGTGTAATCTTAGTGTTCCCTTTAATATTTGGAGCAGTGTATATTTCTTACAATGAAAAGTAACATTTATTTACAGTGGTACACATTTTCAGGAAAGACAAAATGGGTATAAAGTAGAGGAAGTGGTACAAGCGAGGGGAAGGGAGACGGGTGGAGAGTCCTCCACTCAGTGATCTGCAGTAAGAAGTAACTATAACTATCTGCTTCTAGGCATCAAATTAACTTCCAATTGTCATACAAAAGCTATTTAGTTTAGATGTATTTTAAGGGTTGATGAGTTGTAGTATGTGAGGAAAATAAAACAAAGTGATAGGTGCGCACAGTGTATAACACAAAATTAGGTTGCTAAATTGTTGAGCTGCAAGTCAACCAAAGAAACAAAACCCCATGATTGTTCCAATAAACATAAAAACATACAATTAACACCAGGTGACTGCGCTTAATTAAATCCAATCAGTGAAAAAAATATTTTATAAATAAATACTACCTAATAGGTGTGTTGAACGATGTGTGAGTCTCACATGAAAAATATGAAAAACAGAAACAAAAAATAGTGCAATATGTAATTATTCAAAAATAATTTTTTAAAGGATCAGTGGACTCTTACATTTAATGGGGCTTCCCCAAGCCCATATAATGCGCCTATTCCGGAGTGAAGGTGCTGCCTTTCATCCGGACTTTATCTCATCAAAATCAAGAGATAATAATGAAGGTTGGTGGTCTTAAACAAGGTGTTGTGGCTCAGCTTCTTTATAAATACAATCCGCAATGTGGGAGTAGGTAAAGAGTAAAAAGGTTCACTTGTTCCTTTCTCAGCAGTCTCGGATTCAGATTCAAATTCACGGCGTCCCGCGTTCTGCTGTAGTCGAATCTGTCCTGCACATGGGACAATAGAGAGAATCTCCTCCTGCTGTAAACGTCAGCATGTATTACGCGCTTCGTCTTAAGGCTTCCTCAGATACGTATGCTTGCCGTTTGTGTGAGTTCCTTATAAAGGGATCTGAACGATGAGAGTTCTTCCAGGTGGGTATTGATGGAGTGTCCATATTTAACCCTTTATTGTCTTTATTAAGATTGGTATATGTAAAAGTTCAAATGTCTGTTCAGTACTAACACATCAATATATAAAAAACTTTATAAATGCATCAATAGATAAAAACATATGTATCAAGACTTTAAATAAATTTATAATTGCATTTTAATTCCCTTAAATAAATATTAATATGTATCAAAATATATCACAATTCATCCATATATTCCAATAAATGTAACAAGAATATAAAAATATATGTATAAAAATATGTATAAATATATAAAACTCATATATATGTATAAATAATTCAACACTTAATTTACATGTATGTATAAATTTTTTTTTCCATAAATAAGATACATAAAACAATATTATTACATTTTTGGAGGGATTCCCATAATATCATTGATTCAAAATCATAATTTAAAAAGAAAAAATTCTTCTTATTATTATTTAAAATAATATCAAAATTCTGTGTGTCTAGCAGATCGCAAACTGTAACAATGTAATCATATAGTTGCAATGTGTTTCATTCAAAGAAATGATAAAGTTCAAAGTCATTATTTAACCCATTAGGTATTAGGGTTTTATTAGGGTTTTTAAAGTGTAAATCCATTTCATTTCTACTTTTCCTAGTCGATTAATAAAACTATGTGTTCACTTTGGAGATCGCTATAAAATTCAATTGTCCGGTGTCACCATTGTGATACTTTGCGAAATGTGTTGACACACTATGGTTTTGAACACAATTTCTTATATTTCTTATATGTTCTTCTACCCGTGTGTAGGGCTCTTGTCGTACGTCCCGCATACTGTAAACCACAAGGGCAGTTTAAAAGATAAATAATATTTTTCGTATGACATGTTAAGGAGTATTTAATATTATATTCCTGTTTAGTTATAGATCTTGCCACAAATTGGGTACCTCTGTTCGACACAATTTCGGACGGTACTCCGTGGAGCCGGACAATCTCCCGGATGAAGATGTCCGCCAAGGTAGAGGTGCTGGGTAGTTTCCGTAGCGGAATAAAGTGGGCCATTTTAGAGAAATGGTCGACCACTACGAGAATCACGGTATGTCCCCTGGACGGAGGCAATTCTACAATAAAGTCCATGGCCACATGAGTCCAAGGAACCAAGGGACAAGGGAGAGGTCAAAAAAGGCCAGCCGGACGAGTGCGAGAGGACTTGTTGGCCGCGCATCTCGTACATGACTGAACGAACACCGTAACGTCCCTGCCCCAATGAGGCCACCAAAAAGTCAGTGAAAGTAGCTCCCTGGTACGTGCCACTCCTGAATGTCCTGAGGTCCTGGCACCATGTAGAGTGCGTAGAATGGGTACCTGCAAACTGGGAGGAACGTACAGTTTCCCCGGAGGCAAGGAATCCGGAGCTTGCCCTTTGTTACGTCGGATCAGGAATCACAGGTTATGGACCCAAAATGCAGGAATGGCGAGAATCCGATAAACAAGCCGGGATCGGGACAGGCAGCACAGGAGCGTAGTCAAAAACGATAGCCAAGGTTGGGGCAGGCAGCACAGGAACGTAGTCAAATAACAATAGCCGAGGTCGGGACGGGCAGCGCAGGATCAAGGTCAGAAGAACAAAGCCGAGGTCTGGTACACGGAAATATAGAAAGGCACAAGAGAAATAAACACCCTGAGAACAATTACATGGACTCGTTGAACGGGCAAGGAAACCTAGGACCAGGAAGCTTAAATAGGACCAATGGCGGGAGATCAGGTAAGATGACGTCATCGCGACCGGCGCAATAATAGCGTCGTCGCGATGGCAACAAAACAAAACCTTCTGCCTGTGTTACTTCCGCGAATGACGCGGAAGAGCCACACAGGCAGGGGCGGTAATGCAAACAGCCTCCGTGGACATGCAGCGGCGATCAAACACTCGATCGCCTCCGACATGCCCGCGGTGGCTCAACCACAAAGTCCTCTCTGCCTGTGTTGCCGCCGCGAGCGACGCGGAAGCGCCACACAGGCAGAAGAGGCACTGGTCGGGTGCCGCGAGTGTGTAGCGGCGGATCGTCTCTCCGATGTCAGCTGTCAGTGGCTGGGAGGCGTGCCTGCTCGATACCCCCTCGTGTGCGTGTCGGACGCACGTCAGTACGCGAGGGGGACGTGCGCGAGGAACACCGTGGGACCCCGGCCGGACAGGTAGGTGTAACACCCTTGAGAGCGAGTGACGCGATCCAGCAGAGGGGTGTAACCCCGTAACCGAATGGCTGCAACGACCTTGGTGGAAGGGACGATGGGTTCCGGCTCTCTACTCTCCTCTTCTGGTTGCGTATGCATGTGGGAGAGTGCATCCGCTTTAGTGTTCTTTGAACCGCGACGGTACGTCAGCACAAACGGAAATCGGGAGACGAAGAGAGCCCACTTTGCCTGGCGAGGATTGAGGCACTTAGCCGATTCTTGTGATCGGTCAGAATCAAGGTAGGTACCGAGGCCCCCTCCAGCAGGTGACGCCACTCCTCCAAGGCCAGGATAACCGCCAACAGTTCCTTATTCCCGATATCATAATTCCTCTCGGCTGCAGAGAAGTGTCTGGAGAAGTAGCCGCAAGGGTGTAGTGGTCCGCTGTACGAAGCTCATTGGGAGAGTATAGCTCCCACCCCAGATTCAGAAGCATCCACTTCCAGGACAAATGGTAGAAGAGGATTGGGATGCCGTACCACTGGAGCCATCGTGAACTTCTCCTTGAGAAGAGTGAACGCGGACACTGCTTCGGAGGACCACTTAGACACATTGGCCCCTTTCTTTGTTAAGTCCCTTAGGGGAGCGACAATCCTCAAGTAATTCCGGATGAAGCGTCTGTAGTAATTGGCGAACCCGAGGAAACGTTGCAGAGCCTTGAGACTCGTAGGCAGTGGCCAATCTTTGATCACCAGAACCTTCGATGGGTCCATATTGAAACCCTCAGGAGTAATCTCAAAAACGCATTTATCCAACTTGGCATACAGCCTGCACTGTCGGAGACGGCTCAGAACTTGACGAACCTGGTCGCGATGGGTAGATACGTTCGCCGAGTAAATCAGGATGTCATCCAGGTAGACGACCACGAACTGCTGGAGAAAGTCCGGTAGACAGTCGTTAATAAACTCCTGAAACACTGCCGGGGCATTGCACAGACCGAACGGCATGACCAGGTACTCATAATGTCCCGAGCGAGTGTTGAAAGCTGTCCTCCATTCGTGGCCGGCATGAATACGGACCAGGTTATAAGCCCCACGGAGATCCAACTTGGTAAAGATTTGGGCCCCACGGAATCTGTCAAAAAGTTCCGAGATGAGGGGGATAGGATATGAGTTCCGCCTTGTAATCCTATTCAGGCCTCTATAATCGATGCAAGGTCTTAGTTCTCCTCTCTTTTTCTTGACAAAGGAAAAACCAGCTCCAGCCAGGGACGTAGACCGACGGATGAAACCCCGCCTAAGATTCTCCTCGATGTAGGACTCCATGGCCTTAGTCTCAGGAACAGACAAGGGGTAGACTCGACCTCGGGGTGGCATGGTGCCCGGAAGGAGATCAATAGGGCAATCGTAGGGTCTGTGTGGAGGTAACTTCTCCGCCTCCTTCTTGTCAAACACGTCCGCAAAATCCCGAAAATGACTTCGGAAGAACTGTAGTGGCCATCTCTGACCCAGTAGACACCATGGCCAGTCGAATGGGTGTGTCACAGTGGAAACCCCAAAACGACAGGAGTAGCAGCAGATTACCAGGAACTGAAGACTCTCGTTATGCATCATCCCTACGGAGAGTTTCACCGGTATAGTAGTCCGGGTGACTTGTGGCGGATGAAGTGGTCTGCCGTCATTGGCTTCAATTCTCACAGGCGTGTCTTTTGGTGCGGTGGGGATAAACTGCCGCTTGCAAAAATAGGCATCAATAAAGTTCTCTGAGGCACCAGAATCCAAGAAGGCCTTTGTGTAAACGGATCCCTCCAGCCATGATATCTGAATCGGAACGGTCATCCAAGTGCTGCTAGAATCAGAGGACAGACCCAGCACACCCAAAGCAGGTCCTCTAAACCACTCTAGCTACGGGCGTTTCCCGACTTCTTAGGGCAGGATCGTGCCCAATGTCCAGTCAAACCGCAGTATAGGCAGAGGCCCTCTCTCCGTCTCCTGGCTTTCTCGTTCTCTGACAGCCGAGTGACTCCCAGCTGCATAGGCTCCTCAAAGCTGGAAGGAGACGTAGGTGGTGGTATGAACTGAGGGGCAAGACGCGGGAGGGAACGAACACCTCTCTCCCGTGCTCTCATATTGTCCCGTTGCACCTGCCTCTCTCGGAGACCAAGATCAATCTGAGTCACATAGGAAATTACGGAGTCTAGTTCGGACGGAAGATCACGAGCAGCGATCTCGTCTTTCAAAGTCTCTGATACTCCGTTCAGAAAGGCTGCAATAAGTGCCTCGCTGGTCCAGTTCACCTCCGCCATTAACGTACGACATTCAATAGCATAGTCCATGAGGGTACGCTCTCCTTGACGGATGTTGAAGAGAGAGGACGAAGCAGTGGAGCTCCTGCCTGGAACGTCGAATACAGCGCGCAGTGCGGACACAAATTCAGGGTAGGAGCGAACTGCCGGAGTATTCCTCTCCCACAGAGGAGATGCCCACGCCAGGGCTTTATCAGTGAGAATCAAGATTATGTATCCAACCTTTGCCCGATCAGAAGCAAAGGCGTAAGGGGTAAGTTCAAAATGAATCTCGCACTGGTTGAAAAATCCACGGCAAGTAGCAGGATCTCCTCCATATCGTTGGGGCGGTGGAAGATTCATAGGAGCATGAACCACCGGCACTGGAGCTGGAGACGGTACAGGCGGAGGAGCTACGGTTGGAGGAGGATGCACTTGTAGTCCGGGATCACTGCGCTGTAGAAGGGTCTGGAGCGCCTGGGCAAACTGATCTAGACGATGATCCATCTCATCCAGACGAGCCTCACAGGAACCTTGAAGTCCCACCGAAGCGGGTCTCATGATGGCCTTCTGTTTCTGTGACGTACAAGTAGTTAGGAGACACCGTGGTCAGGACTCCAGGACAGAACAGGTCAAACAAGCTGAGGTCAGGTTTCCGGAGAGCAGGATAGTCATATAACGTAGCCGAGGTCAGGATTCAGGAAAACGGGATAAACGTAAACGTAGCTGAGGTCAGGAATCAGGAAATCAACGAAGTCAGACAAGCTGGGATCATACACGAGAATACGGAATCAAAAACGCTATCTGGGTACTAGCACAGGGCATAGACAACCAACAGAAGGCAATGTCAGACAGAACTGAGGAGGTTTAAATAGGAACTGCAGAGGAAGTTCAAATCTCCCGCCAAACCTCATGACGTCACTTCCAATGTCCGGGAATCGCCACCATCATGATTGTGGCGTAATCTCCCCTCATATATGCCTGCATTTTGTGAGTTCATCACTAGAGGGCGTGCGAGCGCCGAAGCCGGACGCAGTGTTCCAGGAGGTCTGCCTCTCCTGCGCAGCAGTTCAGAAGACAACGGCGGAAGCGGCACCGCGTTGGAGGGCGGCCTCCCTCTCCTGCGAGGCGGCTGCTGCGGTGGTAGCCGTGCGTTGGAGGGGGGTCTCCTCTCCTGCGTGATGGCTCCGGTGGCCGTGCGTTGGAGGGGGTCTCCCTCTCCTGCGTGCGGCTCCAGTGGGCGTGCGTTGGAGGGGGTCTCCCTCTCCTGCGTGCGGCTCCGGTGGCCGTGCTCCCTCTCCTGCGTGGCGGCTGCGGAGGCAACGTGGGAGCCGGGGACAGGTACGTATCAAGATGAAGAAATTTTTTTATAGTTTTCTTATTATGTTGATTCATAGAATTCTTTGTTGTCCTGCAAGCCAAACAGGAACTGCACCTTTGAAAACCATTTAAATCCCTATTTGGAATGTCTTTATATTCTTCTTCACTAATAAGATGGCTTTTGACTAGACTGTTTTTAAGTCTTGGTGCGCCTCTAAAAACATATGTTCTAAATAAGGGTCTGTTCTGAGTAGATGCCAATGTTTTTGTATCACTTTTTTATTTTTATTCCTGCACCATTGTAATCTAAAACCAATGAGGTCTCTTTTAATTTGTATGTTTCCTGCTTATGATTCTTAGTGTTAAAGAGTATATCATTTTACATTATGAATAATCCGTAATATATCTCCCGTGTCTTTTAAACAGGATTGTTGTTTCATCACTATAGGTTGCAACAATATATCAATGTATTCGGATAATCTTGAAGTTATAGAATTTATTCCGGAGACAATTGGCCTCCCTGGGGGATTCTTTTCGTCTTTATTAATTTTTGGCAGCAGATAGAATACAGGTACAATTGGATAATTTATTAGTAAATAATCATATTCATAAATATTCATCATGAATATATATATTTATGTTGTTTTTCAAGTTTCTCCACATCAGTCATTACTTTATTGTGATTTATTTTTTAAATTAGTGTGTTTAAAATCAGATATCGATGTATTTGTTGTTGTTTCCATTAGGAATTAAAAAAAATGTTTTCTAAAACATAATTTCCTTATATATTAATTTAAGTCTACAAAAATATTAAAATTATTCAGTTTCTTAGTGGGAGAAAATTTGAGTCCCTTATTTAAAACTTTTATATGATCTGTGGTGAGTATTTTATCACTTAAATTAAAAATGCCCATTTTTATTTCTGATTTATCCTTCTTGTGAATCTTGTGTCCTCTTCCTCTTTTTCCCCTTCCTCTCTTAGCCTGTACCTCTTGATGGATGTATGGGGGGTATTTCTCCATCCCCAATCTCAAAAAAGTATGCTGTCTGCCTTTATTAATAGGTGGAATGCTTACAGGTCTAGAGTTTATAGGTTTTGGTGGGGATTCTTGTATAGTTGGTCTATAATTTCTCTTTTCAATTCGTTTTTCATTTATTTTAGAGGAATCACTACTCTTATTTCTTCCATATTGATTAGGATGTGTATATTCCTTTGAATAATCTATTATTATTATTATTTCTATATTCTTTTATGTCACAGTATATCTCTAAATGTTTCAGGAAACTTTTGGGTTCGTGATCTATTATAGGAAGAATAAATTCGTTCTCCATGAGCTATCATATTTTCCCAAAGTTTGTATTTTGTTATTTTTATAGTCCTCCTGGTCACGTCTGTATTTCTTCTTTTTTTAAAAAACCTTGATCAATTTTAGCTATATTTTGTTTAATTTTGACTGTTAATTCATCATAGTCTTTAGAGCCACTAAAGGGTACATTTTTTTCTTGTATACCATTAATTTCTTGATCTAGAAATCTTAATGTTTCAGATCTTTGTTGAATGATTAATTGCATAAGTGCTATGGTGGATTTTTCTAATATGGCATTCCATTGCTCCATAAATGTTGTATTGTGTTGCTCAATAGTGGGTGTTTTTTTTGTAATCTTAACCCTCTAGGTGTTATTCCTTCTTTGATATATTTTTCTAAAGTGGCCACCTCCCGTCTAATTTTATTTTCTTTAATCAATAATGTTTCTAAATTGGTCATTGTGATGTCTAAATTATCTGATGTGTTCCCATCCCTATAATCAAAATTATTGAATATATCATGAACTTTGTGTGCAAAATCCTTTCTTAAATCAAATAGTGACATGCATATGTACATGTATTTTTATATATTCTTGTTACATTTATTGGAATATATGGATGAATTGTGATATATTTTGATACATATTAATATTTATTTAAGGGAATTAAAATGCAATTATAAATTTATTTAAAGTCTTGATACAGACATTTGAACTTTTACATACACCAATCTTAAAGACAATAAAGAGTTAAATATGGACACTCCATCAATACCCACCTGGAAGAACTCTCATCGTTCAGATCCCTTTATAAGGAACTCACACAAACGGCAAGCATACGTATCTGAGGAAGCCTTAAGACGAAACGTGTAATACGTGCTGACGTTTACAGCAGGAGGAGATTCTCTCTATTGTCCCATGTGCAGGACAGATTCAACTACAGCAGGACGCGGGACGCCGCAAATTTGAATCTGAATCCGAGACTGCTGAGAAAGGAACAAGTGAACCTTTTTACTCTTTACCTACTCCCACATTGCGGATTGTATTTATAAAGAAGCTGAACCACAACACCTTGTTTAAGACCACCAACCTTCATTATTATCTCTTGATTTTGATGAGATAAAGTCCGGATGAAAGGCAGCACCTTCACTCCAGAATAGGCGCATTATATGGGCTTGGGGAAGCCCCATTAAATGTAAGAGTCCACTGATCCTTTAAAAAATTATTTTTGAATAATTACATATTGCACTATTTTTTGTTTCTGTTTTTCATATTTTTCATGTGAGACTCACACATCGTTCAACACACCTATTAGGTAGTATTTATTTATTTATAAAATATTTTTTTCACTGATTGGATTTAATTAAGCGCAGTCACCTGGTGTTAATTGTATGTTTTTGAGTTGTAGTATGTGACTTTTCTGTGATCTTCCTATTGCTTCATGTGCATCATATGAAACCAGTATTATCAGTTTTGTTTTTAGGAAGGTACTTGAGAGGATGCGTAACGGTTAATCTCATTTCCCACATTCTACGCCTGCATTGTCATTTAAATGATTAACCCTGCCAAAATTGCTAAAGCACTATATTGTCCTAGGACAAATTATAACATGATCCACAGCCCATTTCCTCTTCCCCTTTCACAATGAACCATAAATAGGCACGATGTCAAGTGTGCCATAAACCATAGAGGCACTCTTGAGAAATTGTTAGATTTTCCCACTCCATTTAATCTTCCTAATCAATGCTTTCTCACGTGCACCCTGGCTCCAACCCCTCCTGGCTCCCAAGTATGCTGAGGCGTTGTTGCAGTGGCACTGACACACAATTCAGAGGTGCAGTGACGTATTCTGAACTAGCGCTAGGGCTGCAGGTTCAGGGGGAGGGTGGCAGCCCCACTGCCACTTAACAGGGAGCTAATCACCCTCTTGGGCAATCAGGATATGATGTCATATGCTAGCTCTTAGAAGTAATGACGGCAGCATGGAGATGATGGCTGGTGGTGCTGCCCTCAGGTGTAGGGCAGCACCAAATGTAAATACAGCACTATAGAGGTGAACTACAATATTCTCACTTGGCCCAGATTTTCATCCAAGGTGCCCCTGCGTGCAAAGTCTACTAGAGCATCCCAGTTTAAGATAACCCCATCGTGTGCATGTTGCCATCCACTTCCTTTCCTTTTCTACATCCACCTACAGTTAGTGTTCATTTCTTGGGGGTTAACCCCAACAGTCTTCCTTGGTTCCAGAAACTACCTAACTATTTAACATCTGTTCATTGTCCTTTATTAAAACATCTTCATTATTGGTATCTGATATACAAACACAACATATATATTTACAGTACATATGGTTTGTAAAAGAGTATGTCACGCTCACTGTGAGAATGTTTTCTATGATTCAGTCATTTTCTGCCATACTTCTTAATGCATGACTGTGCTGCCCTCTAAGGGCATTGCAAAGGTAAAGCATGGTTTAAAATATTGGGTGACAAAAATACAATACAATACGATAAAATAGGATAAAACATTAAACCGCAATAAAATATTTCCTGTATGGAGTAAATTTTAACATACAGTGATCTATCATATGTGAATAGGTTCTTCAAGAAGGACTCTGTGGTGATAGCCTGTGATGATAGGTTAGTGCAGTTTTTAACATTCTGGTAAATGTAAAGTGCACCTATAAATGTTTTGGATTTCAGAATTGACATACACGAAAAAATGTTTACATAATTCTGTTTTAGGTTCTCTTTATAGGAAGCAACAGCACATTGTATGAAGCACATAACCCAATCTTATTGTGTGTAGTTGTTGGGATTTTTTTTTTTAAATATAGAAACATACATACAGAAACTACACACCGATTTAGTTTGATAGTGGTTGGTTGAGGGGTCAGGTGCTGATGTTGGATGAGAAGGCCTGGCTTGCAATTGCTCGTTCCAATTAATTTCAATAATGTTCAGCTGGGATCAGGTCAGGGCTGCAGGCCAGTCAAATTCAACAACACACTTGTCAAACCATGTCTTTATAGATCTTGCTTTATGCACAGGGGTACAGTCATACTTGAACAGGAAAGGGCCTTTCCTCAAGCTGGTGACAAAGTTGGAAGAATACAATTGTGTAAAGTGTAATTGTATGCTGAAACATTAACACTGCCATTCACTGTAACTAAGTGGCCTAGCCCAAACCCTGAAAACATAAAATGTTATAGCGGGCACTTTGTTTTTCTGTAAATTTCCCTGGTGTCCGCCAAACCCACATTCATCCATGAGACTTCCAGATAGTAACATGTGATTCATCGGTTCAGTGTCCAGTGACAATGTGCTTTACACCACTCCAGATGACTCTTGGTACTGCACTTAGTGATCTTTGCCTTGTGTGCAGCTACTCAGACATGAAAACTCATTTCATGAAGTTCCCAATGTACAGTGCTTGTAATGATGATGTTACTTCCAGAGTCAGTTTGGAAAGCTGCAGAGTAATGCTACAGAGGATGGGTGATTTTGCTGACTGGGTGAGCTGTTGTTATTCCTAGACACTTGCTGTTCAAAATAACAGCACTTACAGCTCTTCAGAACAACTCATTCAAATGACCAATGTTTGTCTATGGACATGGCACGCCTATTGTTTATATACTTGTTAGCAATGGGTATGGCTGAAACGCCTACTCTTAATTATTAGGAGGGGGTTTCCCCATAGTTTTGGTCATATAGTGTAAAATAACCTATCCAGTTAAAATGGCACCAGGCATTTTAAGATATATTAGTGGGGGGGGGGCAAAAAAGGTGGAGGTTGTATTCAATGCATTCATTGAAGGAGATTGGGACACAGCTGATTGTTTCTGCCTTTCTTTCTGGACCTCTCCATTCTGTCTTTTTTCTTTACCTTCTCTCTTCCTAGATCTGTCTCCTTTCTTTATTAGTTTTCAAAGTCCCTAAGAAGGTTGCAGTTATAAAAGAATGGCCTACCTATAATAAACAAAAAGTCAGCAGACTCAAAAAGCTTTTAAATTCTTAAACCACAAGTTTGTTACCTCACAGCTCCTCATCCTTCTCTCCCCACTTCCAGGATATAGCATCCATTTCAGATAGAGCAATAGGAGCAGTTCTAATTCAAAGATGATGATAAATACTTACATAATATTGCTTATTTCTTGTGTAAGCTGTCCCCTGCAGAAGTGACCTACAATATATAGGATAAGGAGCTGCTGGCGATGAAAACTGCTCTTGAAGAATGGCAGCATTTGTCCGATAGAGGAGTATAATCTACATCTCGTTTCTGAAAGACCCTCTTTTTATAAAACTGGGTATCACTCGTAACTTATCCATTGCTTTCCACAAACAGACCTACTGTGAGGACCAACCAGAGTCTATAAACAATACTTATGATGCTTTATGACTCATCTTTATTATAACTGGCTTATCTTGTTACCATATGCTGAATTTGCATATAACAATCAGGTTCATAGTGCCAGTAACATGTCTCCTTTGTGTGCCAACTATGGTTTCCATTGTTAAGTGCTTCCACATGACTACCGTCTCCTATGCTCATGATGTCTCCAAGCATATGCATGCCTTGCATGTACTTATTAAGAATTCTTCAGAAGGTGCAGACAGCTTATAAGCACTTTCACAGATCAGAGATGATGACCTTTCCCATCTTATAAAGCAGAGGACAAGGTATGCCTTTCCATAGCTAATTTACATCTGTCTGACCCTTCCAAGAAGCCCAAGACACATTCGTCCCTTTTCCATTAACTTCTTGGTCAGACCTGTGGTGGTACATCTGGATCTCTGTGCTCACTATTGGTTAGATCTTGTACTTCATGTGTTACTTCTGAAACCATGGATACCCAACCCCTACCCATCCTGTCATCCTGTTATCCTGTTCCACCAGTCCTAACCATTGTTGGTTAGGTTATTCCACAAGATTTAGGGGGAATGGGTGTGGTACCATGCTCACTTACCTTCGCTGCAGGTGTTTTGGTGCCCGCTGTGGTGCTAAGTTGTATCATGTGCCTGAGCCAGTGTGACTTAGCATGCTGTACTCCCTGAACCTGGTTTCCCTGCCCAGTTGCCTGTTATCTGTTTCTGTCTCTTTTTACCTGCCTGTGACCGAAGCCCTTTCCATTGGAGTTCCTTGGCTTGTTTATTCCACTTTTCATTATTGGTGTGCCCCTTTGTTATCAGTCTTTCCTTCCCATCCTCCTAGCCTGACTTGACCTCACTTTTGGGTACCCTGGTGCTCCTGTTACATGGCTATTCTGACCTTTGGCCTATTTGACTTCAGGCCCTGAGTTATCCTTTGGCATGGACGCTGCAGTCTGCCCTGTAACATATACCTGAGATACCTCCCGAGCTACAGTTGTCCTGCACATGGTTTCCTGTGTTCCACATCCTGCCCTTGCTCACTGTTGCTCGCCTTTTATCTTGCTCACTATTAGCCTGTGATCTCAGTCTGTGGCAATTCCTACCTAAGGTTCCTGCTCCTGCACTACGGACCAAGCAAGGGCCTCTTGCTTTTACATATGATATTTCATTTTCGGTTACAAGCCATCAACGCTTGTGTAGCAAAGTTAAAGCACATCCAATGTTCTTTTTAATCCTTGAAGTATGTTGAGTAAACTGACCTCAAAGTACTGTGCGGTGAGACTATGGAACTCTCTGCCAGAGGAAGTGGTAATGGTAAACTCAATAAAAGAGTTCAAAAGGAGCCTGGACGTGTTTCTTGAAAAGTTATGGATATTGGATTAACAGCGACAGAACGTTGATCCAGGGATTTATTCTGATTGCCATATTTGGAGTCGGGAAGGAATTTTCCCCCTGGTATGGGGCAATTGGCATCTGCTTCATAAGGGTTTTTTGCCTTCCTCTGGATCAACACAGTAGGGACACAATAGGTATAAAGGTTGAACTTGATGAACTATGTTACTATGTTACTGGTATGTGGCGATTGCCATAAACATTGTACACAAAACAATATGTTTTGTGTACAATGTTTATGTATATTATTGAATATACATGTTTATGTATATTATTGAAACTGAATTTCTTGCAAATGCCATGTGGCTATGTTCTGTTGTAGTTATACATATAGTTATGGGGCAAATTCATAATTATTTCTATTGATGTGTTCAATACTTTAGAGAGTAATTCAAAAATATTCTAGCCTTGGTGCCTGAATTAGAATTTTAAGGCAAGACAGGAGGCTCCTATTTTGCTTTTTTTTTTAAAGACTCCGATACCAAAGCCAGAGCCAGACAAAAGTAGAAAGACAGGTCTACCTGAAAGGGGGGGGCAAATTCTATGTGGAAGCCCCTTAACATCTGATGGATCCAGGTGAGGATATTCTGTCCCAGTTGTGGACAAACAGGGAGATTCTTTCCATGACCTGAGAAGGGAAACAAGGGTAAATAATATCTGGACTTACCCGGGCCAGAGGCTCCCTTGGGACGATCCTCTGCCCCTTTGTCCTCCTTTCTGACGGAATGCTCCCCATTGCGAGAAATCTCTGTAGTCTGTGTATTTAGGGCAGCTGGAGGGAAAACAAGATGGAGTACAGAAAACCTTTCTATAGACAGCTTTGTAAGACGTGAGTAGGGACACAGGTCGGTTCAACTCATTCACAAAAGGAGTCTTGAAAGAGAAGCCCATTGGCTGCTGCTCCCAGATCTTTGGCACTGAGCTCCACCAGCCTTGGATCCATAGCATTCCCCATTAGCATTCCCCAGCAGGCATACTGTACGAAGAGCCCAATCCCGATCTCCTTGTAATCTCCTTGTAGCAGGGATCTGCCCGCCAGAAACAGTCACAGGTCCCGCTAGGCCTAGCAGCTTGTCCTGGGCCCTTGTTGAGAGAGCAACGTGACTACGCTTGGGACGAGTTCAGGTGTGGCAGCTACCGTATGTGGTAGGCTAGGGCACGGGCATGCTACCCAAAGCCTGCCACGCACCTCCTTGGGGAGAGGACAAGGTAGCCATTTGTGCAAATGGCGCCTGATATGATCTGGAGGAGACCACTCCGTCATGTTGGTCCGTCAAAGAGCATAATCCCTGTTGGGTCAAGAACCAGGAGGTCTGCTGCATTCAGAGTGGGAGAGACGGCCGTGGTTGCCACCTCATAAGGCTCATCCACCATATACTCGCGGACAAAAGAGAGATGCTTATCCCCTAGATGTAGCCAGGTGTTTGAGATCACCGACTCATCCAATGAGTTGGCCCGCCATTTGTCTAGGATGGCCAATGGGTCCTTATGACCTCTATCTGCTCCACAGAGTGACTGTCCCGGTAAGTCAGTCTGGGGTCGGGTGCACCTAGGCCGAATGGCAGGGGCTTTGCCTCCCCGTGCTGAAATGCTGTTGCTCTTCCAGGGGCATTTAGAGACATTACCACCCCCCCCCCGAGTCAAATTCGGACGGAGACCACAAGCTTCCTGAGGTGACGGGGTAGGTTGAGTAATCAGCTGGTTTGACATGCTGGCTGCCACCTTGGAAATTATAGACTCCATAGAGGTGGAGAATTTCACCTCAAGCCAGAATATGACTATATGACTGCATCCTGTGACGTTGGGTTTTCTTGAGACATATTTGCGGCTTAACCACAGGCGCTTACCCTGGAGACAAGAAGGAAGGATCAGAAAAACAGGTATTACTGAGTATACAGGGGCAGAGAAAACAGTTAGAAGTACTAGATCTCACCTAGCAGCACACCGGAAACAGATGACAGGGGCTCACCCCGAGATAGTGCTTTGCTTCTGACGAGAAAAAAATATAAATCGCAATGTAGACAGGGGCTCACCTTGTACCTTAAACACCAGAGTGGCATATAGGGGTATAAGGCATATCATGGGGCAGAGTGGCATAACTGGGGGGGGGGGCGGTTGGCAAATAAAGGAAATTTAAAAAATATATTTTTTCTCATCATAGCTTTGTATTATAACATGAAAAAAATAATTATTTACATTTTGAGTTAATATTTTACTGGTAAAACTTATTTTTGGCTATAGGGTCGTCTTATATTCAGGCTTTTTGTTTTTTTTCCTAAATTAATATTTTGATTTTGGGGGGTCGTCTTATACGGTATCATCGGCTCCTGAGTTGGTTCCGGTTTTTGTTACCAATGTTATCTGTTTTCATGGCATCCCGCTTCAAGTGGTATCAGATCGAGGAGTACAATTTACGGCTTTATTTTGGAAAACCTTCTGTGCCTCCTTGGCATATCTGTAGCCTTTTCCTCCGCTTATCACCCCCAAACTAATTGTATCTCGGAAAGAACCAATCAGACCTTAGTACAGTTTTTGCATTCATTTGTAAATGACCACCAGGATAATTGGACTCAACTCCTACCTTGGACAGAATTTGCCAGAAATAACACTATTCATGAGTCCTCTAAAGTGTCTCCCTTTTTCTGTAATTATGACTATCATCCTTCCTCTCTGCCCACTTCGTTCTGTAATTCCCAGGTTCCAGCAGTAGATCTATATGTGAGACAATTACTGTTAGTTTGGGACAAAGTTCACCAATCAGTATTTAAGGCAGCCCGTACTTTTAAAAACCACTCTGACCGTCATCGTCGTTTGGGTCCCTCCTTTATGGCAGGTGATAGGGTCTGGCTATCTACCAAAAACATTAAACTTAAAGTTCCATCCATGAAACTCGCCCCTCGATATATGGGTCCTTTCCGGATTTTTCGTAAAATTAATCCTGTTGCGTACAAATTGTTCCTTCCCCCTTCTCTTAAAATACCCCGTGCTTTTCATGTTTCCCTGCTTAAACCCCTTACCTGTAATCGGTTCTCCAAATTTCCTCCTCGTCTTCGTTCGGTGATTGTAGATTCCCATACTGAATATGAAGTGCAGTCCATCCTGGATTCAAAGAAAGTTAGAAACTGTATTCTATACCTAGAACATTGGAAGGGTTATGGTCCGGAGGAAAGGTCATGGGTTCGTTCCAAGGATTTACATGCTCCTGAATTGCTTCAGTCCTTTCATGCGAAACACCCTGAAAAACCTGGGAAATTAGGCCTTTGGCCGGCCCTCTGGGGGCGGGGTATTGTCACGTCCTCAGGACCCGTCGGCCGCGGGCGGGGGTCTGCTTGCGGATCACATGGACCCGAAACTGCTGTCTTCGGTCCTGTGGTCGGCGAGAGGACTACCGCTAGCGGTTCACGGGCACCCGAGAAACTATCCCGTTCTCTCCATGCCGGCGCCGGGCAGACCAACGGGAGAAGGAAGATTGGTTCAGGGAACTGCTCTACGGGCAAATCAAAGGTTGCCCCTTAATGCAGGAGTTCCCAAAAAGGTTCCCTTACCTGCCGTCCGGTCTCCGGTCCGTCCACTGGGGGTGCAGCTACTCCTCTTGGCTGGTGCCGTGGACGTCTGGAGGCGCAGTCTTGATGTAGGTTGGAGGTGGGGCCTTCTGAGTGGCGCCAGATTTAAAAACCCTTGCTGTGCTTCTCACAGGCACCCTGTTGAGGTCTTTACCTACATTCCTGTGTTTGCTGCTGATTCCTGTTTATTTGACCCTTGCCTGCCTGACTTCCCGTTTGCCTTGTGATTCTGTGATTCTGCTCGTGTTACCTGTGTACCGACCCGGCTTACCTGACTACCTGCTCCTGTGTACCGACCCGGCTTACCTGACTACCAGCTCCTGTGTACCGATCCGGCTTACCTGTCTACCTGCTCTGTGTACCGACCGGCTTACCTGACTACCAGCTCCTGTGTACCTTCATATTGACTCAGTACTTACCTTCTATCTGTGTTCACGGAGGCTGTCTCACTGATGGGATCATCTAAACCTGGATTACTGCTGTTGGGGCTTCTCTCTATACAGCAGTTTTCTGGGCAGAATAACTCAAGTGTAACGGACGCGACACTATTGATTAAAAAATGGTAAAGGGTGCTTTATTTTCCATATATCATGGAGAGAGTAAGCAGTTAACAAGTTAATGGCAAAATTGTTTCGTTTAATTTGATCATGTTTCCTTGAAGCTCTGGGGGTGGAAAATGTATCCATGTGCAGATATAGGGTTGGGTTAAAATTGCCATTGGGTATCACCTTTCACATTCTATTTTACATACTACAGGGGTGTCCAACCTGCGGCCCTCCAGCTGCTGCAGGACTACATGTCCCATCCTCCTCAGCCAGCCCCTTAGCTGAAAGAGCATTATGGGAGATGTAGTCCTGCAGCAGCTCGAGGGCTGCCGGTTGGACGCCCCTGATATAGTATCTAGAAATTGCACCTTTTTGACAGATGGGGCGTAGGGATTGACAATCGTATGTTCCTAGTGTTATGTAGGGTACTCTACTGAGAATGTAGCCAACTTGATCCGTATGTATAATGGCCAGATAAAATTAAGAATTAAGAATTAGAATTAAGCAAATTCTCTAAAAAGTTGGCTTAGATGATATCAGTACTTAGAAGTGAAATGGGGTAGTAATCTTGGCATTTAGGTGTAGTTTTATCTAAATTAAGAATGGCAAATATATGGACAGAGAACAGGTAGGATTGTATTGTATTTGTTTAATAAACAAGTTAAGTAAAGCAACTCTAATCCCTTGTGGTTATGGGGGTGAATTTTGCGAGTTGGAACTAAATTTAATTAGCATTTTGAACTCATATTCAAATACTGATTAATGAGTTTACCTATTTAACTCATTATCATTAGTATGCATGCAGGACCGACAAACGTATGCAATGGTTAGTTGGCCAATTCTGACATAGCTGAAGCACATACAATTTAGTAAGTAGACCTGAACTTCTAAGTGCTTTTTATTTTTGCCATCTGAATTCGAAACAAATATTGCCCAATGTCTTACAGCTTAGGTTGAGATTTAGACTTGATACAAGACCTGACACAGCAAGATAATATTAAACAAAATAACAGCAAAATAGAAGCATTAGAACTGAAGCTGGCGGACTTTGAAGATCGGGCACGGCGTGTGAATCTGAGAATAAGAGGAGTGTCAGAAACAGGGACGGAGCGTAGCGCAGATTTGGTAAGCGAGGTGTTTTAATGTGCAACCAATAATAAAACATACAGTCCCAACGAAAGACGGCAGTGAAGGTAATTAAACAGTGCCAAGGACAAAGCCAGTCAGTGTAGATTCATAAACGAAATCACAGTTCCAGTACAAAGGGCAAAGGCAAGTAGCGTAGTCAAAAGCAGTTCCAAGGTCAAAGGCTGGCAGCATAGGTTCATAAACGAGGTCACAGTTCCAGTATAAAGGGCAAAGGCAAATAGCATAGTCAAAAGCAGTTCCAAGGTCACAGGCAGGCGGTGTAGGTTCAGAAACGAGGTATCAGAGCAGAGGTCAAAGTCCAGGAAATCAGGCAAATACTCACAGCGCATCCAGGAAGCAAAAACAACAACCAGATCCTGGGCTGGAGGTGAGGTTGATCTTTTAAAGCCTGATGATGAGGCCAGGTGAGAGAGGAGGGGTTCAGAACAGAACTAGGTGATGATAGTGATTTTAAGTCCAGCTGGGCCTCTTAAAGGGGCGGCCACGCCTTGCGGTCTGTGGGACTCTAGGTGATGCCTGACAAGGAGTATCAGAATCTCTCATAAATGATAACTTTGATCGGTTCCTTAAAGACCTTTTCTCAAAAATGGGGGTAATTCAACGATATCACAGACCCATAAAAGCTTCAGAACTACCAGCAGATATACCTCAAATACGAGAGAAGATGTTAAAAACATCCAGAGAAGGTCCATTACCAGAGCCATACCAGAAAATCAAAATATTGCCAGACTTCTCATATTTTACACGAACAAGGAGACGGCAATATGCTCATCTCACCGAGATTTTGAGGAGAAATACAATTCGTTACAAGTCGACATATCTGGTAAAAATTACTTTAATATATGAGCCAAAAGCGTGAACATTTGATACACCTGAAAACCTGGTTACAGGGGGGAAAAAATTCAGTAATCCAAGAAGAAAAGAAAAGAAGAAAACATAATATAAAGGAACTCCGGATCACTCTGAGAAGAAGTTGTTTCTTTTTTTTTTTCTCACAGATATGAATGTTGAAGCACTAAGACAATTGTTTATATGAACGTATGACTTTAACAGTAGATGGTAATAGAATTTCTGTAAAAAAAATCATGGTCTGCACAAGGGATGTGAACAGTACACATATAATTTTTTATTTTTTTTATTTTATTATTTTTTTCATTAAAAATGAGGGGAAATATGTTAGTGAAATGTTACTATAAGTATCTGATTTAGTGCGGTTTTTTAGTTGGTAACAATTTGCTCACAGTACAAAATATATTTTTTTGCACAGATATGACAAATGCTGAAGCACTAAGACAATTGTCTATATGAATGTATGACTTTGATAGTAGATGCTAATAGATTTACTGTAAGAAACTCATGGTTTACACATGGGATGTAAATAATACACAAATTATTATTATTATTATTTTTTTCTCCTTCCCACCAATAATGAGGGAATAATATGTCACTGAAACGTTACTATTGGAACTGGTTTTGTGCACTTTATAGAGCTGTCATCATTAAGTTTATAATGTAAAATGCACTTTGTTTAGTAGATATATGATGCACTTTGAAGCACAAAGATAAATGAATTTATGATTTTTGTAGAAGATGGGAATAGATGCAGTATAAGAAATAGGGTACACCACAATATACACATGCCTAGGTATAGGATTTAAATTTTTGCAACTTAAGGCTTTAATCCCTTTACACTGGGGCTGTCCTGCCCCCCCCACGTTCGCTGAGTGGGTGCTCAGGGTGGAGCGGATCCGGGCCCTGGATGAACTTCATTATATTGCTTCTGGGAGCATGGAACGGTATCAGGCCACGTGGTTCTATTGGCTGTCTTTCGTGAGTGACCCTGTTATTCGTCCCTTGTTGGAGTGATTTATGTACTGTACGTCTTTGCTGTCTTCTTTTCTCCTCTTTCTTCTTCTGTCTTTCTTTGTCCTTGCGTTGTAGTGTTTTGTTTTTTTTCCCCTTTCTTCTTTTCTCTTCTACTCTTCCCTTCCTTTCTGGTCCTTTCAGTTTCCTCTCCCGCCTGCGCCCTGTCCCTCCCTCCTTTGGCCCCTCCCTTCCGGTTCCTCTCTACCCTTTTTTCTTTTCCCTCCTTGCCCTTTCCTTCTGGTCTGCTCTGCGCCTCCCTCTAGCATGTGACCCCTTGGGGTCCGGCTCTTCCGAGAGCTCTTGCGTTGCCTGTTGGTAGGGCTCGCTATGCGCTTCCAATTTATCCTGACGTTACACCTACGCTACTACATTTAAATGTCACAGCATGGCCTTTCCCACCTCTCAGTGCCTTACCATTCCTGGCTTGATGGCTGGTGTATATTGGGATACTTTCCATTGGTATCATATGTTGCATACACTCTCTTTCGTATGAGCTCTATATTAGTAGTGCTTTCCTGGTTCCACTCCAGCGTGGGACTGATTCTGGTAGGGGGATTCTGTGGTATCCCATGATTAGGGCTCTGCCAAACATTCTGTTTGCGTGTCGAGCTGTTCACTCCGAATTCTCGTGTGTTCTCCGCAAATGTTCATGATCCCCATGTATTTGCTATGTCCAGCTAGGAGCACGGGATGGTTCTTCCGCATTGTGTTTCCGGACTGTGGTTCCTTCGCTGTATGGGCACTCCGTGTGTTCTTGCGGGTGATCTGTCCATGTATTCTGTTATTGCCCTTTTTTTTTTTGTAGCGTGTTGGCGCACTGTGTATCGCCTATATGGATTCTTTTTCCCTCCCCCCCCCTCCCCTTTTTCCTTTCTGTACCCCTTCCCTGCATTATTTGGAAAATTACAATAAAATTCTGATTTACCCTAAATTTTTGCAACTGATCAGTGCTTCTTGTGGAGTAGCATTAGTAATCATGAATAATGGAAAGTTATTAATATCTCCACAATATAGAATGTACTCTGCTTAATATAGATATGATGAATTTTGAAGCACTAAGTTACTTGTCTATATGAATTTAGGATTTTAGTTGTAGAAGGTAACAGTGTCACTTTAAGAATTGAGATTCACTATTTATTTATTTTTTAAAATGTATTTTTTTTTTTGTGTGTGCTGATAAATGGAATTCAGCTAATTTAAATAATAATAGTAGCCCTAGACTCTAAATGCCATTGTTTTGATGGCAATATTTATTTGCATTGAAAATAGGGGGATATATTGCGGATACAAGCAGAGACATCAGGTGGGATGTCCCACTTATCATTTTGTCTTTTTTTAAGTGTTAAATGTTTTATATGTGGATTCATATCTATGTTTTACAATATACTGTTAGTACGGGACTCAACTGGGGTTACTTAAGATCTTAGCATATATAGATATGACAAGATTTGGTACAATAAATACTCAAGGTCTTAATTCTGTCCAAAAAAAAAGCTATAGCACTGCAGAGACTCTGGAAAGAAACTCACTGGCGGCTTATGGACAAAACTGATATTAGCAATCAAAGATTTCCCTAAATAGAAGAATTACTTTAGAAGAAGTGCAAAGAGAAATTTGTAGATTGAAAGAAAAAAAATCTCAAGGTCCAGACGGTTTTGACGCAACTTTCTATAATGTCTTCTTGGAGGAGATTTCTCCATATTTAGTTCGAGCATTCAATGAGGGCATGGATAAAGGGATACTACCGGAAGAACTCCTACGGGGGAATATCATACCAATATTAAAAGTAGGGAAAGATCCAGAGAATATAACCAGCTACAGACCTATATCTCTTTTAAATACAGATATAAAAATATATGTGGGAGTCTTAGCCCAAAGATTAAGTGTGGTGTTGCCACAGTTGATCCATAAGGATCAAGTAGGATTCATAAAAGGCAGACTAGCGGCAAATCATATAAGGGCCCTGGTGGGCATATTTGAAGAAAAGGGCGTTCCCCAGCTGACTCTGTCACTGGATGCTGAGAAAGCTTTTGACAAGGTCAGCTGAAGATTTATGGCTGAGTCTATGAATGCTTTTGGAATAAAGGGGAAATTTCAGCAGGCCATTATGGCCCTGTATAGTAAACCCATGGGTAGAGTAATAGGTTCTGGAATAAAATCTAACTGGTTTCCTATTGCAAATGGGACAAGACAGGGTTGCCCCCTCTCTCCTTTGCTCTACGTTCTCTCGCTGGAACCATTAGCGAGAGATATTAGAGCCAACCCAGAGATTGTGGGCTGTGGAGAGGGGGAGCTACAAAAAATAAAGCTATATGCGGATGACATATTACTTACAATTAAAGATCCCTTAAATTCATTGAAACAGACAATGGAATTAATATATCAATATAGTTCTGTCTCTAATTATAAATTAAATATAAAGAAGTCTATTGCGCTACCATTTTGTTTGGATGTAAAACAAAAGAAAGAAATGGAGAAAATAGGATTAAGTTGAGCTAACCAATCACTTTGTTATTTGGAAGTTAAAATTTCAACTACTCCAAATAACTGGATGGAGATTAATCTCCTTCCCTTTGTAAAAGAAACTAATCTTTCCTTTAAAAAATGGCAAAGTTCATTTATCTCCTGGAGAATAAATGTAGTCAAGGCATACATTCTACCAAGTACTGGATCATAGTGGCATAACTACAGGCGGTCTCTCTAAAGATCCCAGGCAACTCCTGCTTCCTGTCTCCTCGTGCAAAAATTTGCAAAAATGTAACAATTTTAAACCAGCACGGGGAGACAGGCGAGTGACCCAATGGTGAAACCAAGGCTGCTGGCGGATCAAAGGCTGCAGGAGAAGGTATTTATATTTGTATACATGTGAGCATGAATGTCAATGTACAAGTGTATGTTCACATGTGAGAGCATAAATGTCTATGTATAAGTGATTCTGTATGTGAAAGCATTCATATTCACAAGTATGATTTGTGTGTGAGCATGTATGTGTGGTGGGAGATGGAGTGTTTTTTTCACACAACCGTATACACACTTATACACTCATGCTAAGACAGTACACCCTCATAAATTCTATGGTTTTACATATCAGCAGGGCCAGATTAATTTAGAGGCTGATTAAGATGCAACTCTAGGCCCCTACGTGAAAATAGGCCCAGTCAGAGCTGGGCTGGCCCACCGGGGAACCCGTAGACCAAGCATGGTGGTGGAAGGGTGATTATTTGGACTTGTTTTGCAGCCACAGGACCTGGAACCCTTCAGTCATTGAGTCCGCCATGAACTCCTCTGTATACCTGTAAGGTTAGGGGGATGGAGGTGTCCGGTATGCAGGATAACCCCAGTCCAGGAAGCGTAGGCAGCATAGTCCAGAACACATTAGCCAGGGTAAGGGTCACGGGAATCAGCATAGTCCAGTAAACGTTATCCGTGGTCAAGGTAGGAGAAGACAGCAAATCCAAAGTAAATCCGAGGTCAGCAACAGGAATAGTTCACAGTAACAAGGTAATAAGAGCTCAATACAGCACAATAACTGAGCACTGAGTGATACTCAGTGCCGGTTTTTAAACTTGCCGCTAGAGGTCGCCCCGCCTCTGTGAGTGACATTATCAACGCATGTTCCCCGTTGTCTTCATTCGGGGGATGGCTAAAGTGGAGTGGGGGCACGCGCCCAGCAGCAGCCATGCAGGACAAGATCGAGGAAGAAGCAGGGGAAGCGGCGCTGGATCCGGTACCCGCGGCTACTCAGGTGAGTTACTGCTCCAGAGTCTGGGATGGGGATCCCGACAATACCAAACAAAAAAGGGTGATAAAACGTTTAGATATATAAGTGAGAAAAGAAAACAAACCTTAAGACAAAGGAAGGAAATTATATTAAGAAGATAAAAGTCTAACTATCGGCTAACCGGACACATAGGGTGTGGGTGTGCAAGGGTTAAGGATACCAGCCCTTTGGTCACTCCCTTAACCGTACCACAAAAACCACACCAGAATGGTTATACGCTGCCACCACCAGGTTATATTTTAAATGGACTACAGCTTGTGGACGCTTTGGTAACGCCCAGTACCACAGGCTGCCAGCACAGATAAAATGCTGCCTTGCAGTATGGGTGAGGTGTATCTGACTAGTTGTTTCCTTCTATGAGTCTATACATCCTCCATACTGCAGGGCAGCATTTTATCTGGACTGGTTAGCAACATGTAAAAGTTGTGTGTCACTATAAATTCATGCTTCGCACCTATAACTCTGCCCTCTGTCTCATCAAACAGCTCTATCCTCCCTTTCGCCTAACCTGCAACTCCTTCTTTGTACCTTCAACACCCTTCTCTGTCCCTCCATACCCGCACCACAAACCTCTCTCACTGTCCAAGATCTTGCTACCCACTTCAAATACCAGATCAAAACTATTAGACAAAACCCCTCTTCTTTACACCACCACTCTCTCCACTCATCCCATGCCTTTTCCCCTACAACTGAAGAAGAGATAGCCACTCTTCTTTCTTCCTCTCACCCAACAACCTTTCCCCTTGACCCCAACCCACTTCCCAAAGTCTCTATGCCCATGCCATGGTTCATTACTTACCCACCTATTTAATCTTTCTCTTTAATCATCTGGAACTGTACCAACAGCCTGCTTCCTTTTACCTCTAAGTTGCTTGAACGGATTGTGTACAATCGCCTTACTAACTTCCTCTCCTCTAATTCCCTCCTTGACCCTCTACAATCTGGTTTCAAACAGCCCTCTGCTGTTCTCTCTTTATACTTCATCTCTTCACAAACTAATCAACTCATTTGGCATCCAGTATCATCTATATGCAGATGATACCCAAATCTATCTGTCTTCTCCTGATCTCCCTCCATCTCTCATGTCCCGTATTACCAATTGCTTGTCTGCTATTTCTTTATGGATGTCACAACACTACCTGAAACTTAATCTTTGTAAAACTGAACTCATTATCTTCCTTCCATCTCCACTCCACTACCTGAATTCTCCATCACCATTAACAACACGACTATCTCTCCTACTAACCAGGCCAGGTGCCTTGGGGGTCATCCTTGACTCAAACCTCTCCTTCATCCCTCACATCCAGTTCCTCACCAGATCCTGCTGCTTGCACCTAAAAAAAAATCTCTCGCATCAGCCCATTCCTCACCCAAGAATCCCCGG
This sequence comes from Spea multiplicata, assembly GCA_009364415.1. NCBI lineage: Eukaryota > Metazoa > Chordata > Amphibia > Anura > Pelobatidae > Spea > Spea multiplicata. Next base: position 28,556 of record VKOC01021443.1, read on the forward strand.
AAATCTGGTTCATTCACTTATCCTTTCCCGTCTTGACTACTGCAACACTCGACTCTCTCCTCTGCAGTCTGTACTGAATGCTGCTGCTAGGCTTATCCTACGTACCTTAAATTTAAAATCCTGGTACGAACTTATAAGGCCCTCCAAAAAACTCCTCCATACATTTCTGCCCTCATAAGCAAATACTCTCCTACTCGATCCTTACGTTCTACCCACAGGCTAAGGCTCTCCTCACTTATCACCTCTTCCTTTTCCCGTCTACAAGATTTCACTCGGGCTGCCCCATATCTCTGCAATCTTCTTCCACCGAACCTTCAGCATTCACCCTCCCTCCCAACATTCAAGAAATATCCCAAAAGTCACTTCTTTAGAGAAGCATACCATCTTAGCTGCTAGAACTTCCTTGTCATTGACACAACCACCACACTACCTCTTACCCTTTCTCTGTGCCTTATGTTTGTCACCCCATTACCTCAAGATTGTAAGCATGCGAGCAGGGCTCTCGTCACCTAACGTATAGGTTTGTCTGTCAATTCTCTTCTTGTCATATCCCTTGAATATATGTATTGTATTAAGCGCTGTGTAAATTGTTGGTGCTATTTAAATAAAAAATAATAATAATGAATTACCAATGTGGTCACCCTAATGCCCCACACCCTTGTGTATTGCCCCCAGCCAGCCCCATATTGAATATTTATCCCACCAATTAGCACCCCCCTTTAGTATTGATTTATGTGATGCCTCAAGCCAGCACCCCCTTGTGAATTAATGCCCCACCTTTAGTATCATGTCAGCCCTACATCCACAGGATCTGCCCAACATCTAAATTGGAAGCATAGGACGTGCCACCTTTGCCCCAAACAGCATGCTTGTGGCATTCTAGCCTCCATGTGGCAATCTAGCCTCAAACAGCCTCAAATGTGCCATGCTTCCCCCTCCACTTACACATCCATGCTATCACACACATATTAATTTAATCATTCACAAACATTCATTCATATACTCATTCACAGATACTCATTTATTCCCTCAAGCACACATACTCATTCATACACCCTCCCCACCCCCTTACCTGAACTGCTGATCTCTCAGTGCAGCTCGCAGACTTCCACAGGGGCCGCTGCTTCCCTTTGTGTTGCTCAAACAACTTCTCTCGTACTGCCCAGGGGAAGCAGGAAAGGAGAAAAGTCATGTGACGTGAAGTAAATTCATCCAACGCCGCTGGGTTCCTGCTTCCTCTGGGTGGAACAAGAGACATTGCTTGTATACACTGTAAGTACACACAGGTAAGCAGCAGGACTGCAACCTTTTGCCCCGCATTAAAGACAGCCGTGTACACCTAAAATGAAGGTTAACCTGGCACAGCATGCAATCTTTCTCCACAGATTAGAGCAACAGGGTGAGCCATTTGCAATGGCAGGAAAATGTGGGCAGGGACAAGGGGGGTTAGGTAAATAAGATGGGTATTTAACCTGGGGCCCAGGGCCTGGTCTGCTTTATTTTCAGTTCCAGGCCAGAAATGAAGGCTCTGATTGGTTTTCACAGTTTAACCCCTTGATTGCTGGTTAAACTGGGGGAGAGGGAATGCAGCATTATACAGAGACTCCTTGTCCTTTCTGTGTAATAAATAGAGACTTAATTTGCCACAATCCTTGGTCTCATTGTGTTTATTGTATCTAAGTTATTTCTCTTAAGAACTAAGCCAGGAGTACATAGTATGGCATATGTAACTTAAAGAAAAAGAATGACACATTATACAGCTGTGTTTATAGAGTTCTACTTGAACTCAGAGGAGGGACTTGACACTAGTGGGGTACCTCAGGAATCAGTATTGGGACCTATACATTATTTCTGTTGCTTTATTGCTTACCCTTAAGTCATCTCAAACGCCATCAGGATGCTGGGTTGCATAGGTAGAGGCATTCGTAGCAGAAATAGGGAGGTGATTATGACACTTTACAGATCTCTAGTAAAGCCTCACCGAGAGTTTTGTATACGGTTCGGGAGACCCCACCTCCAGAAGGCTAGACACATTGGAGGGAGCGCAGAGGAGACCTATAAAAAAAAAAAAAATGGTAAGTGGTTTGCAGGACAGAAATTATCAGGAAAGGTTAAATTATCTTAATATGTATAGCTTGGAGGAAAGAAGAGAGAGGGGGGAAGCAATAGAAACATTTAAATACTTAAGGGGATTAAACAAAGTACAGGAGGCAAGCTTATTTGAAAGGAGGAGCAATGTTAGACCACAAGGTCAGTCTAAAACTAAAGGGTCAGAGGCTTAGATCTAACGTAGGGAAGTTCTACTTTACTCAAAGGATAGTAGATAAATGGAACAGTCTCCCAGCAGCAGTGGTGAAGGCTAAAACAGTGAGGAAATGTAAACAGGCATTGGCTAAACAAAGATTTCCTCACTATAGGACGTGGCCAAAGACTGATAGGGGAGTAAACTCCTTACCAGTGTTCCCTCTAAGCACACATAGCTTTCAGAGGGAGCGCACATGTCCAAAAATTGTGCGCACAAACAGTAGCATACCGAATGGAGGGGCAGTCCGCTACTGGTTGTGCGCACGGCACCCCTCCAAAGACAGACAGTAATGTCCGCCGCTAGAGGAGCAACCTCGGTTGGGGAGATCATGGATCTCACTCTAACCGTCTTTAAAAAAACCTCCGATCGCGCTCCCTTGCGATGCGCGCGGCAACTGATGCTGTGCGTCGGGATTTGATGTCATATCCTGGCGCACAACACTGAAGCCACGCCCACCGCCTTCACTGCACTGGAAGGACAGGACACAGAAGAGGAAGAGCGAACAGGAGGAGGAAAAGTGACAGTGACAGAAAAGGTAGGAAAACATTCCATTAATAGTGTGAGAGAGATGGGTGTTATGCTGTAGTTTATGCTGAATGTTTGTGAATGAGTGTGTGTGTGTGATAGCATGGATGTCTAAGTGTGAGGGGCGGATAGCATGGCATAGGAAGGCTGTAATCATATTCCTATCATGCCTAGGTTTCAGCATGTACTGGCTGCCTGGGCATGATAGGAGTGTGATTGCTGTTAGCAATTATATATTTTTGTCCAATTGTGGTGTGTTAACCACACCTTTATTAAAAGTAAGTAACACACCAAAATTGGACAGAAAAGTGTGATAACAATATTAATATATATATGATTGCTAACAGCAATCACACTCCTATCATGCTCACAATATTAATATTGTTATTGATTTTTTTGTCTAATTTTGGTGTATTACTTTTAATAAAAGTGTGGGTTGGATTTTCAGGTCCAGAATTTTCATTTTGGTGCATCCCTACTATATACTAGGACAGACACTAAACTGGTAGGCCTACACCACATCAATGTTTGGCTTAGTATATAGTGATTGAAGTTATGCTGCATTATTGTCAATGTCTGGCTCAATGTGTAGTGATAGGTGTTATGTTGTGCCACCGTCAGTGTGTGCCTCAGTATATAGTGATAGCAGTTATGCTGTACCACCGTCAATGTTTGCCTCAGTATATAATGATAGCAGTTATGCTGTACCACCATCAATGTTTGCCTCACTATATAATGATAGCAGTTATGCTGTACCACCATCAATGTCTGCCTTACTATATAATGATAACAGTTATGCTGTACCCCTGTCAATGTTTGCCTAACAATAGAAGCTATGCCGTTTTAAAGTGTATGTTTGTGTGTGGAGGTCCCACATACAGGATCCGCCCCAGGTGCCTCTAGGTACGCCCCTGCGCACAACAGTTTTTCCCAATTCTTTTTTTTTATCCTTTATGCGGCATGGAGCCTCCGCTTGTGATTTGCTCATAATTTACTTATGCAGTGAGAATTTCACCTTTAAAAAACATTACAGCAAGTAATACTGTTGTGTAACTAATACTACATTATTACACTATAATGTAGTGTTATTAACCAAGAGCGAGCTGTACCAAAAATATAGAATAACAATTTAAATTTAACATTTGCAGACACATATTGTGCGCACAAAATTTTGGCTCTGGGAAAATTTTTGCACAAGAGAAATTTTCTGTGCACACCACCTAAGAAAAATTAGAGGGAACATTGCTCCTTACATCAAGAAAGGTGGGCAGACTAGATGGACTGAAAGGTCTTATCTGCCATCAAATTCTATGTATTCTAGAGTCAAATATGAGGCCATCTGTCAGACAGCTTAAGCTTGACCAAAATTGGGACATATAACAGGACAATGATCCCAAGCACACCAGCACATATACTACATAATTCCTGTAAAAGAACCATGGATCATTGTTTTATGAGCTGGATCTTCTGGGTTCCTATTGTCAGAACAGCACATCTGGATGTTTTGGTGAAACACTGACGCGAGTGGTCTTGTGCTACCAGATTTTCATTAATCATCCGAGTAAATCTTTTGGTGATATGAAATGCTTCTGTAAAGACTATGCCTATGAGGGCACAATCAGACCACAAGGTGGTGCTAGTTGTGCATTTTACCATATTCAGGAACTCTAATTTGTCAACTAAAATATAATTAGTTCAAGAGTACATGTAGTAAGTAGCAGAATAGAAAGTGTGATCCCTTTCTCCTGGATGAGCTGATGTGTCACATTATGTGGCCATATATTTGCTTAGATTGCCACCACTTCAAAGTACAACGATTTTCAAGAGTCATGACTCCAAGTTTTAAGCTTCAAATATTATTCAAACTAGATACCTCTCCAAACCCTTCTGAGAACTCTTGCTCCACTTGCAGGTTGAATACAGGTACTGCATTCAGCCATGCAAGTTAATGGAACCCAGATTTCTGATCACAATGAGATTAGTAAAACAAATGTAAAAAAGTTAACATGTAAAAATAATTTTCCACCATCAGGGGAACCTTCAAGCTTCAAAAAATGCAGTTTTTTTAAAAAAGGCCAAAAAAATGTATTTATATATATTTATATATACCGTATTGGCTCGATTATAGAAATTTTTTTTAAAGAAAGATATGCTCCACTCTGCCCCCTCCAGATATGCTGCCACTCTGCCGCCCGAGATATGCTGCCACTCTGCCGCCCGAGATATGCTGCCACTCTGTCCCAGAGATATAATGCCACTCTGCTCCCTAGATATGCACTCTCCCTAGACTTACCAATGC